>CM025150.1:30054257-30064487 GCA_013467495.1 Gossypium gossypioides
AAATACTAAAATTTATCAAAACAAGAGAATATGAATTTGAGTATTTTATCTTTTATTTAAAAGTGAAAATAGGCTACAATTTTATATGAATAAAAAAATACAAGGAATAAGATTTCTTAAAAAAAAAATCTAAAATTGAGATATTTTATTTAAATAACTTTAGTAACGCCTGAACTGGATTTTGATAACGCTACAGAAAAACATTTGGAAGAATATACTATCTAATATTTATTTTCTTCCCCAGTACAATTTAATGTTATGGTTTAAGCCAGCTCAGCCATTATTGTGAAATTTGGAAGGCCATTTCCAGGTTTCCAAAACCATTCCCTGATTATACCCTTCCTATTCTCCTCTATTTAATATCATAAATGGAGGGTTTGGTGGTGATATAGTTGTTCCCAGGACCCAGGTTTCACTCATGAAGATTGGATTCTCATTGGATTGCTTGGCTTCACCTTTGTTTTTTTTTCCTTTCCTTCTTTGACGTCAAACACCCTCTAATCTAAGGAAACGTGTAGCCAACTTTCCTTTCCCAACTACCCTTTTCTTTTTCTAGTCTACCCAAGTTCTTTGAATTACCAGTAACATTTGTTTGATTTCTCAGTTGAAAAGAAGGGAAAAAAAAAAAAGTTTGGGCTTTTCTTTTTTGAGTAGTTTTGTGTTATGGGGTCCATTCATACTTAACCTGCATTCTCCTTTCAAGTTGCCTCTCACTCTGTTTCACCAACAACACCGCACCACCAAACTTGATTCTTTTTTTCACTCATTGAGAGGTTGAAGTTTTGGCCTTTTCTTGTTCTTTTGATAGAAAAATAGTAGGACATTGGTATTGTGTGTTATTTGGTTTTTGAGATTTCTTGTATTTTTTGATGGCTTTGAAGTGTGTTCCGATCTTCTTTTGTTCTCAAAAGCCTCAGTCTCTTCTTGAGATACCAGCTTTGGGGTATAGCCGAGGTAGGATTGTGTTGGATTTGAGGCCTATTAGATTGGAATGCTGTGCTTTGGGTGCTTCAGCACAAAGTGCTATTTGTCTTGTTGAAGACGAGAAGCCTGGAGCCAAGACATCTCCCACTGGGAAGATTGATAAAGATGGGAACACAATCTCAAGGGGGTTTCACAAGGACTTGAATCTTCTTCCTAGTAATCTAACTCGGTTCTAGTACTTTCAACAAATATTGGGTTTTAATTTTTTTTTTTTTATAATCCTCTTCCTATAATTTTATTGAGTTGTTGTATGAATTTTAGATGTGATGGAAGCTATGCTTTGTTCTATAAATTAGCATTAATGAAATTATAGATGGAAATAATGTTCATTTCATTTTTAAGTTTTGATGCAAATATTTTGATTGAGGTTGAAAAGAATCCTAAAATATGTTGAAGGGCAATGTAGATGGGTCCATTTGTTGTTCTAGTGTTTATAGCTAAATGAAAGGTTCTACTTTGAATGAGTTTGAATAAAGGACAGTTGGAACATTCGTTAGGATAAATGATGTTTCATTTGATATGTAGAATTACATTTATGAGGCCAATTATATTCAATGTCAGTTGTTTGAATGTGCTTCAAGGTTATGTAGCTATGTAAAGATAGAAGATGGCTGCTATTGTCTCCTGCTTGGAACTGTTTTGGACTATTTGGTCCCATGGAACCGTTGGTTTAGCAAGAAAGTAAATACAAAATGAGATTCCTAGCTTGGCAGTTGAGATTTACTTTGTTGATGGCTTTTGATGCTTATGATCTTTAGTTATGCTTGTTTGAAGCCGGACATAAAAAAATTGCACTGAATCATGCATCGCTTACATTTACGAACAACATCTTCTGCTAACATGTGTAGTTATGAGTAGGAGAAATATTCTTTTTTGGAACTTTTGAGTATCATGCATAATGTCAAGCCAATGGGATGGGATGGTACTCTCACGTGGATGAACTTGAGTTGTTCAAGGTTTGAATGACTCCCAAATGTACTAACTCCTCATGTGTACGGATAAAGGAGTATAACCGTTACGAGATCTAGGACGGGATTAATTCATACTTGTATACAATGAATATCTTTCCTATTCAGATGTAATTTAATTAGGTTGGACCATGTACTTGAATGATCTAGTGATTTCATTGATCGTGGACGTGCTCTATAAATTTATTTCCAATTTTCTTGTATTATTCTTTTATAAGGTGTTGTGTCTTATCTTTAATAACTTGGACCGTTACAGGGTTTTGGTCAATGCAATTTCTAAGATTGAATATGTAACTGTTTTGTAGAACCGCTGTCCAAAACCGATCTATCTCCATTTCCTGATGATGGTTCAAATGTGCGGGTTGCTTTTCAGGTCTGAAACTTATTTATTCTTTGATGGAATGTCCAACGTGTTTCTTGCTATACTTATGTCGGCTATTACTTATTTTAGGGAATCTCAGGTGCATATGGCGAGGATGCTGCCCTTAAAGCATACCCTAATTGTGAGACTGTGCCATGTGACCAATTTGAAGCAGCATTCAATGTTCGGATGATAAGTACTTTATTGGTATTTTTTTACTGCATGAACCTATGCTGAAATTTTCTCGGTTATATTGTTTTGTTCTTTTAACAGGCAGTTGAACTTTGGTTGGTGGATAAGGCAGTTCTCCCCATTGAGAATTCTGTCGGTGGTAGCCTACACCGTAATTATGATTTACTCCTCCGGCATAGGCTACACATCGTGAGGGAGGTACTGTTGGTTGTTAACCATTGCCTCTTGGCATTGCCTGGTGTTGAAAAGCAGGAAGTGAAACGTGTTTTAAGCCATCCCCAGGTTAATTATGTTCATATTCCAATATTGTTTTAGTTTTTTGTTTGTTCTGGAAGTTACCTTATCTTTCAGGATATAATGGTAAAAAATGTATTAGATCACTTAGGAATTTACTTTATCAAATATGCAAACTTCAAGTTGAAGTTGGGGATTCAGATTCTTGAAGTCTTAGTGTTGCTCTTTTTCAGGCACTTGCTCAATGTGAGATGGCACTTACCAAAATGGGCATTGTTAGAGTCAGTGCTGATGATTCTGCTGGTGCAGCTAAGGTACATTTGAAGACGACCTCATACTAATTTGTCATTTCTTGTTTTATTTTTCATGATGTTCTACATACTAAGATACTTGAACAGATAGTTGCTTCGAGTGGAAGAAGGGATATGGGTGCAATAGCAAGTGCGAGAGCCGCTGCATTATATGGGCTTGACATTCTTGCAGAAAAAGTCCAGGTCAAACCTTCATTTTTGTTGCCCCTCTTTAGTGTCACATAGATTCATTGAAGAAGACGAATGCTGGCTTCATAACAATGAATTGGTTTCGGTGTCATAGGCTTGGAATAGATTCCTATGTTTGAGGCTTGTGTAAAATAGCATTTCCTCTTATTTATTTTATTTTTCTGACAAAGCCAATTTGGTTTGGTATAATGCATCAGGACGAGGATGATAATGTTACCAGGTATTTGGTACTCACAAGAGAACCCATAATTCCTGGAACTGACGGGCTTTATAAGGTATAACTCCTTGAACTTAGCCACTTCTATTTTATTTGATGAGTTAATGTTTCCTTTTTGTTGATAATCTTTCACTTTGCAGACCAGCATTGTTTTTACTCTAGAAGAAGGTCCTGGCATGCTATTTAAAGCTTTGGCTGTGTTCTCCCTAAGGGGTATTAATTTGTCAAAGGTAATTATAACAAAGTGTTCATCTTTGTCTTATATTGTAATGTGAGGGGACTCTGATTGTTATGTTGCCTCTTGGATCAATTTTCAGATAGAGTCTCGACCACAAAAAAGGCGTCCTCTAAGGGTGGTCGATGATTCTAACAAAGGGAGTGCCAAGTAAGTTTTTATATTCATTGATATCTACCATTGTAAACTGGATCTTAGTAAATTAATATACATCTGATGAGCAGTGGGTAATATTCCACTATTTTCCGAGGTGTCGCAGCCTAATAAATATGAATGGTTAAACAAGATCAAAAGAAAGATGTTAACAGCACTACCTTGAAATGAAAAATCAGGGCATAATAATACATTTGACATGGAGATTATCATAACAAACAAAAAAGTAGTTAAATTAAAACTATTGATCTGGTTGATGTGTGGTGCCAGGTACTTCGACTATCTTTTTTACATCGACTTTGAAGCTTCTATGGCAGAACAACGTGCTCAAAATGCTTTGGAACATTTACAGGTCAGTTGTCTCACACTCTTTTATTACATCTGTAACATGTAATGGTCATATTTTCCTACCAGAAGCACTTGGAATCCATGTTTTTGTACCAAGGTCAAGAGTTACATTGAGTGGATCATACATGTTGAAGTTTCTATTTTCACATCTTTATCTTGTTTGGATCCATCTCTGTTCTCATTTTATAGGAACTTGATGTCAGCTTAAGTAAACTGTTCAAAATGGCATGTGTCGAATAATGCTTGCATGTAATAACAACATAATTCCACTTTGTAATCAACCACAATGTTTCAAAGATTATTCGCGTTTGCTTCTTATTAGCATATCGAGATCTCATTGGTGTGTCAACTATTTCCACCTTATAATTCCTTGCCATATGGTTAAGAAAAAATGGAAACATAGGTTCTTAATAGACTATGAACGTACACGGTCATTTTTATTGCCCTTCTCATTTCTCTTAATTCACACTCAGATTGTGAATCTGAAGATGAATTGTTTTGTTTGGCAGGAATATGCCAGATTTCTCCGAGTCCTCGGTTGCTATCCGATGGATGAAGTTCTATAGATGGATTACCCCCTGCCCTCCAAGGGAGAGTACATTTTGTCAATATATTTATTTTTCTGCCAAACCAGCAAGATGGTGACGGCTCAACCCCCACAGGCAATGTACATACAAGTCCTGCTGAAGATGGATGAAGAGTTTCCTGGAATATGTTGAAAGCTTTACTTTATTAGTTCAAAAGCTTCTTCGACATGATCCACTCTCTTTCTTTCCATTCTTTTTAGCCATGGTGTTTCTTCATCCTCCTAAAGGATGCTGTGCCATGTGAAATTTCATCCAAAATCACAGTTATACAATTGATACCTATTGAGGTCCTTTTAAATCTTTGCAAATTAAGATTGGATTTCGGATTTCTTACAAAGTATATTTAGTTGTATTTTAAAGGGTAAATTGCACCAACAGTAATTCAACTTTGATGCAACTGACAGAACACTCGCTCTGCTTTCAATTCAGTCACTCAACTTTCGAAAAATTACAAATCAGTCATTAACAATATCGAAAAGTGACAAATTAGTCACCCATTAACATTTTTCGTCACAGGCTTAATGGGACAGTTGACGTAACCAGTTAACTTGTCATGTTGGACAAGGAGTCGAAGGGTTTAGGAAAAAAATGTGATTGATTAAGGGTAAGAAAAGATGAATCGATTGGGATTAAGGAGAAAAAAGGAAAATCGATTGGGATTAACATTTTACGGTTTAAGGTTGGACGATTGAAGGATTGAAACTTCTAGGGTAAGGGTAAGATTGAAGGTTGAAGAATTGATATTCGGGTTTTGGGTTTAGAGAGAAAAAAAGATGACAAAAGATATTAATGGTTAAGTTTAGGGCCACAATGATTAATAGAAGAGAAGCAGTTGATGTTGTCTGGACTAAATCTGCTATTTCCTCATCGCAATGTAACCCAGAGTATGCTCCATATGAGAAAATGGAATGAACTGACCCTTTGGAAATGATGCATGGCTTTAACTGTTATCATTTTATTCTGGTCAAAATTGATGTTCAGGTCTTTTGGAAAGTGAACTAATTCAATTATTTTAGTTGCTAACTTGCAGTGATGATGAATTGAATTTTTATATGATCTGCAGGGGCTTATCTTGAAGCTTTCTATTTGGGTAAAATGAACTGCTTTTTCATGTTTATTTGCATAAGCAACTGTTTTTCTAAGATGGGAGAGGTCTGTTAGTATTCTATTTGGCTTTTTTAATGGTCTTTAGTTGGAATTTGATGCTGTTTTTACTGCTTTTTCATGATTATTTTTTAGTTATCTAGGCTCCATAATCTTGAATGTTTTCTTCAGAAATTAGGAGTTTCAAAGAATGTGCTGTTTGCTTTGTCTTTTACCTCATTCTTGCGCTGCAAATTTTAGTATACAAATGTGGTTCATACCATGAATAACACTGTTGGCACCTGCAAAAGTGGAGATAGATGTAGAGCCTAAGCATTTCTCTTGCGAAAAAACCCTAATTACCATCTCGTGCATTTATCCATTTGTAATTACAAGGGAGAATGTAAACTATTTTCAAAGTACTATGTTGTTAATGAATTTAAGAATCCAAATGAACTTTTTCAAAGATTCCCACAATGTCCGCCATTAGAAGCAGAAGATCGAGTAGGTGGGTCACGATGTGCAATGAGTGCTGCAACTAGACCAGCATTGCCTGCTATGCTCGGTTCTGTGAACCATGTCTTCTCCCTTTCATCAGAGAAGTCATCAAATTGATCTGGTCCGGCTACCATTGCTACCAAAAGTATATTAGGATTTCAATCTTGCGAGTTTAGCCATCTTCACCTTCAGCACAATAGAAGATCCCTTTGTCGGTCGTTGTTTCATCATCAGTTGCTGAAGCAAAGTTTGTGGTGGCATAGTCGAGAAAAGTAAGGTTCCCTGTAGCAAAGAACAACCAAGTTGTTGCCCTGACCAACTCATCTTGGTACCGGGATGATCCGTAAAACCTTCTTGCTTCACCTCCACAAGCATCAATGGTGGTGTAAGTTATGGCTGTGAATCCGGTCTTCTTTTCTGTTATCTCATATGTCTGCTCTGATTTTTTAATCAATCTTTGTGAATATTCGTTCTCTTATTTAAATACTATTGAAGCTGCTGATAGTGCTGCAACAATTTCCCCTGCTAAATCAGAAGTTGTCTCGTTACTAACTGAAACAGGCTTCTTGTACCTCATGTCTTCAGGCCTTTGCCAACAATTTATATCGTTAGGTACCAGATTTTTAGTGTCATTACCTGCACTTCCAACTTAAAGGCCCGACAACTTAAATCTTTAAATTGGCTGGGTTCACAATAGCACACCGGAATCATATCAACATCTCCAATTTTTCTCTAATTCTTTTTCTCCTTTTTTTCTTCTTTTTTCTCTTCTTCTTCTTCTACTACTTAAACCCTAAACTCTTAAATGGGACTGTTTAACCTCATGCTAACCCTCAAAGCTGGCAGTTAATGACAATAAGGAGTCCATTAAATGTCATGTCACTTTTTTCTTTACGTCTATAACGAAAAATAATTAAAAGAATTTATTTGTTATTTTTCAAAAATTGAGTGACGAAATTGAAAGCAAAATAACTGCTTTGTCAGTTGCATCAACGTTGAGTGATTGTTGCATAATTTACCCTATTTTAATTCCATTACAGTTTCCTATCGTTTGCACAAGCCTCATTTTAACTTTATCAGACAAGAAATGCAGAGATGCCCCAATGGATCATCGCAACTGTATAATTTACAGATTTGGACTATACCATTATCAAGGCATGACGGTCCAAGTGCATCTTTTTATTAACCTCATCTAAAAAACAGGGATGTAAATCGTGAATATCATCAATCATAAGCATAACCTGCTGATAGATATGCAACATACTAGAATCCACAACAGATACAAGCGGAAAATGGTTCAGGTCGCATAACAAACACCATATTTAACAGACATATCTGCTCGCTTACACAACAAGATACTGATTTATTCATATAGTAGCATTACTCTTTCTTAGTGCCTACTTGAGTTCCTTCAGAAAGTCCTCATTGTCAACCAGAACCTGCAGACGCAAAGCATAACCATATTATAAACTTGTCAACATAAAAGGCTTCTTATAACACGAATCACTCAAAACATTTTATGTTATGCTCTAATTCACGATCTAGTTTGGTTAAGACATGGATGCACCATGACCATATGTTTTCATAATCTATCACTCAGCCATCGTATCTCTCCTGATTCCTATTTATGATTCAATCTTGTAATCTATCACTCAGCCATCATAATCTATTATTCTTTATAAATTCTCATGAAAATAGTGCAGACGGAGAAGCTGCCAGTAGTACTAAAAGCTTACAGTTTTCCAGCCATCAGGATCTAGGAAAGAGGTAATTTTAGTGTTGATCCCAGGAATTGGCCCCGGTTTACGAGTAACCTTTCCCCCAAGCTCTTGTATAACATGTTCCACAACCTCGCCGCTTTTGTATACATCATCAGTGCTAATAGCAACCTGGAATGAGGAAAATAGTCACCCAAAAAGGACAGTGGAATCAGTAGTAACAGAGACTTTTATTTGCAAGGATATAGCTAAGTATAGAGTTAAAAACAGACCTGTGCATATGCATTTCCCTTGGTATATTCAGTCACTCCATAATTGTAAGTCAACTCAAGAACAGTAGTCTCATGTTCTTCTGCATACCCCATCATGGCTATGGAGTACTGTCAAGCACACGCAACAAAAACCAGAGTTAGGCTTCCTCTGCAGCTAGAATATAAGCTTTACATATCCTTCTAAGCTAATAATATAAATAGAAAAAGCCAAGTAGGACAGAACTTACCTTATATTCAGGCCTATCGACCTTCTTTACTAGCTTCATTCCCAACGCCTGCAAAGAAATAGATGGATAAAAGCAAGGCCATTACTAACTCAAAAAAAAAAACAAACAGTTTGGAGCATTAACCGCCAGTAATCAATTAGATCCAAAGACTGTTTATGACTAATTGACTATTCTCCAATAAATAAAATTTTCATCTAAGTGATTCATGCACTCAAAGTCTAGGCACAATGAATTTGCGTTCAAATTGATCAAAAAGATTAGTTAGAGAAACAAAAGTCAAGAAAAAAGGTTATTTTACTTTGCACTACCTTTTCATAGAACTTAACAGAGCGGTCTAGATCCCCAACACGAAGCATTACTTGACAGAGCGGCTCGGGCGTAGAAGCTCTTTGGATGAGCTCAAAAATATAACCATCAGGGTCCTTCACGAAAGCAATAACAGAAGATCCACCTTTAACTGGACCAGGCTCTCTAGTAATATTGCCACCCTTTGCACGGATGTCCTCGACCATTTTGTAGACCTAAAATACAAAAATGGGAAAAAAAAATATCAGCATTCTCAATGAATCTTTTGTTTGAGTATCCAAATGTTTGAAACTTACATCAGGTGTTGCAATTGCAAAATGCCCAAAACCAGTTCCAATATCATACGATGTTACTCCATAATCTGTGGAGAAGAATAAAAGCTTTAACTCAGAGATCAAAGAAGTTTACACTTTAGATTAACAGTGGCGAAGTATGCCACAATAGATGTAGGAGATATCTATAACATACATTGAATAAAAGGAATCGATATTTTAACTGTTTGACAAAAAGAAAAATTTGCAAGCTCCAAGCATTACAGATATAACAAAAGCCATTTGCAGAAAATATTTCGCTATAAAAGTACAAGGATAACATAAACGTACTGTATGTTAACTCAACAACGAAATGAGACTCCTCTGGGCCAAACCCAAGAAAGGCATTGGAGTATTTCTCTTCAGGAATATCTCTTTTCCTCAACAATTTCATCCCAAAACACTCAGTGTAGAACCTAAATACAAATTTGTAGCATTAAAACTAAAAAAAGAAAGTGAAAATTTAAGAACATCATAGTTCTAGAAATAAAAAAGCAAATGTTACTTGATGGTACGATCAAGATCGCCAACACGGTACACGGCGTGAAGGAACCGACGCTTATCTTTCTTCGGCCATTCCAACAACTCAGTGCTGGGAACTGCAGCTGAACCCTCAGCCATCTTTCAACAAATCCGATTGCTGTGTAATCATTCGTAAAGTCAACCAAATGAATAGAAATTACATAATAAAAATTATCATTTTCATTTCATTTTTCAATTTTAAAGTAAAGATCAAACCTAAAACTTATTACAAATATAGATCAAAACCAAAAAAAAAAAACTAAATCCCAAACCCAAATTAAAAAACCCTAATTTGGATCGAAGAACTTACCAGCAATTACTAGAGAGAAATAGAGTGAGAGTGAGAGTGAGTGAAAGTGAAACGCCCTATATAACGCAGTGTCAGCATTGGGGCAAATTTATAAACTTTTTAAAGTAACATGGCAGTTACGAAGTGGTGATATAACCGACAAACACGTCTCTTAGTAGTTGCAACCAACCAATCAGATATGTGCTTTTCTTCTTGTTAAAAACG
>CM025150.1:30099024-30114349 GCA_013467495.1 Gossypium gossypioides
ACTTTTTTTCACATGCTTTTCCAGTCTTTTAAATAAATTTTTATTTCATGAATTACGAGAGGGAAATAAATTCTTAATAAAATGCGATTTGAACCCAATCACACCAAACACCCTAATCATCTGTACAAATATATAACTTTTAATCTAGTGTTAGACTATAAAAAACCACTCCTCGTCTGCTTCTGCATGACCGCACATCTTTAGAAGCCATCTCTCACCATCTCCATTACCACTTTGGACTTTCGATGGGGAGCCGCGTTTATTTTCTGTAAGACGCATTAATTAACTTTTTTCTACTTCCTTTAAGCCTTAATATCCATTTCTCTCCTCATATAGATGTTAAGTGCATGGACATTATCTCCGTTTTCAATAAAGGACTGTATAATCCCGGAGCTTTTACATTTTGTTTGGTTTCCCCAATCCCTGTAGGTGCACCAAAGCTATGGGGTGATCTAATTCAACTGCAGTGGCCTCGCCTCATTGTTGGATCTTATGCTTTGCCATTTGTTGATTAAAGAATACCACCCATCAACAGTCTGCAACTGCAATAATAGTGAACCACTCTCAAAGCAGCCAACCTGGCCGTTGAATGGAACCCCGTGATATAGTTCTTTTTCTTCCTAGGTTGTCACCATGTGAAAGGTATTGGATGTTTCAACCATTTTTCTCGCCGTATTGTTTGCCGATATATTTTATTCATCACACAGTATTGCACGAAGTAATCTAAACATGGAAGTTCTTTAATCTAATAATGGTTCTTTCTTTGACCATTTTCTTCCAGTCTGTTAATGATGCCATTGCAATGGAAAATGGAAGACGGCATCAGTATCAAAACACAACAGTCTTGTTCGCTACCAAATTCGGACAATGGGCACATGAAATTAGGCAAGTCCAAGCTTTGCACGTGATTGGGGTTGATTCCTGTCTTGTTGCTTAGACTTGACAGCCTTTACTTACAATGTTCCATAGATCACAAGCTCGTTTTATCAGTTCTGAAGGGGCTAATATCAAGCGGCTACTGACGGTCCCACCATATGAACTCGACCCATGTGATGCTAAATAGGGACATGATTAAGCTGGGACCACCGCTTCTCACTAGATTCAATTGCATTCAATTGGAACCCACTGACAGCTATTATGCAATGTGATCTTATAAAAAAAACGCTTTTTTTCACTTGCATACAAAACAGAGCTCTGCTTTTACCTCCATACTAATTCTAAGAACCCCGAATAAACTGAGGGAAAGAAAGATTTAAAAAGGATACAACAATGGTGCCTTAAACTTTTTATAGATCTGTGTTTTATCTAACATTTTGCAAAAACAAGGATTCCTGTTTTTTCCTGTTTTTCTTTTTGTATCCTAAAGTAAGTAAACGAAGTCAACAAAATGGGAGACAGCAAGCTTATCCTTTGTTGCTTCATTGCTTGCATTTTGTTCCTCGGCGTTAATGGAGAAAACCCTTATCGTTATATCACTTGGAAAGTCACCTACGGTGATATTTACCCTCTTGGAGTTAAGCAACAGGTACTTTCTTTCTTCTTTTCTGGGTTTCTTTTTTTGGTTTCTAAAAGCAACTTGTTTAGCAAGTGTTTGAGTAATGGATTGGAATGTGGAAAAACTGTATTGCAGGGGATCTTAATAAATGGGCAGTTTCCAGGGCCTCATATCGATGCAGTTACTAATGACAACTTGATTATCAGTGTTTATAACTACTTAAATGAACCATTCCTTATCTCTTGGTAATCATGCTGACATTCCTTTATTTATGCTTACTTTTTGTTCATCATTTACTTAATGTTGGTTCGGAAGACAAGGTAAAAGTAGAAGAGAGCAAAGGAAAGTACATATAAAATCTTGAAAGCTTAGCATTAGCTCAAAATGCAGCTTTCATTTTAAGATAATGTGTGCTCTTTTGGTTTCATCATTGTATATAGTTAGATAACTACAGCTTAGTGGGAAAGTTTTGAGTTTCTTAGATCTGAAGGTAAATGCTTGAACAGTAGACAAATTTTCCATCGGTAGACATTTGCATTTATGACTACTATTTTTAGTAAGATCTCAACTAATGCTAAATTTGATAACAATGAAAACCTTATAAGCTACTTCTCAATTTGGTACGTGAGTATATCCCTAGTTTTTATCCTTGATCCTTTATACTTCTCAATTTGTTGGTTCTTATTTCATAGACTATCTTGCAGGGGCAGAATCAGAAAAAAATTTTAGGGGTCGAAATTAAATTGTCATTTTTATGATAGTAAAAATGCAATTTTGTCATTATAATTTTTAAAGGATTAAATCAAATTTTTTATTTTTAAGGGGGGCAAAGTGCAATTTTACCTTTACTAATTTAAAATTTTAAAAATTGTAAAGGCTCTAAATGAAAAATTTTCCATTTTAGGGGCCCAGCCCCTTAGTTACGCCCCTACTATCTTGGAAAGACCCTAACAATATGGTTCATTTTCATGGTTAAATGATTATTAAATCCAAGTTTTATAACGAAAAACTCTTTCATGGACTCAATGGGTTAATAGTATTATGATAATTCAGTTAGTGCATCTGCTGCATCTAACATCTGTGGAGATTCATGTTTAAAATATTAAAGATGAATAAAAATAATTAACAATGTCTGCCTAGCTATGGCAGAGCTGGTTGCAGTAAATTATTTAAATGCATGTGCTTGCCTATAGAATAATAAAAGATGTGTCCTTAATTATGTTTACCAGGACGGTATCAGACCTCGGGTTTAGGCCTAGTTTTAATTAAAGCTGTGAATTATGCAACTTACTTTAATAAAGCTTGGCAACTTTGCATATTATTGATCATTCAAAATGTTTATTTTGTACTTTCCATTGTTTATGTTGTACTTATTACTGACTGATCCAATTATCCATTACCTACCTATTTGGTATGAATGTACTTAAATGTTTATGAAATAAATTGAAACGGCTTTTGGATGTCGCAATTGATGTTAAATTTGACTGTCATCTCCTGTTTTTTGGGTCTGCAGGAACGGTGTGCAGCAAAGGAGGAACTCATGGCAGGATGGAGTTTCTGGCACAAACTGTCCAATTCGACCAGGGAAAAACTTCACTTACGTTCTCCAAGTGAAAGATCAGATTGGTAGCTTTTACTACTTCCCATCACTTTTATTCCATAAGGCTGCCGGAGGGTACGGTGCTATCAGAATCTGGAGCCGCCCCAAGATCCCTGTACCTTTCCCTAGTCCTGCTGGGGATTTCACTGTACTGGCTGGGGACTGGTATAAGAGAAATCACTATGTAAGAATTCTGTTTCCGCATCTGTTATAATAACATGATATACCATATAAGTAGGGGGCTGGAGCTGTAATCATTGTTCTACACACCGACTAATCCCTCGTTGTTTCTTAAGGTATTGAGACGTCTCTTGGACAGTGGTCATAACCTTCCCTTCCCCGATGGACTTCTCATCAATGGTCGAGGGTGGAATGGATACACATTCACTGTTGATCCAGGTGAGCAATAGCCAACTTGCTAGTCTCTGTCCCATCGGTTGCTCGAATCTGTTGTTTGTTCGATAAACCTGATCAATACTGTTTTATGCAGTTCATGAATATGTTCAGGCCATTCTCGCTTAACCTTAGCTTTTAAATTTTACGCAATGCGAGTTGTTTGTGACATGGGACATTGTTTTTGAACTCAGGTAGGACATACCGGTTTAGGGTATCGAATGTTGGGCTCACAACTTCGATTAACTTCAGGATCCAGGGGCACAAGCTGAAACTTATAGAAGTTGAAGGATCACATACGCTTCAGAACACCTACACTTCTTTCGATATCCATCTTGGGCAGTCATGTTCTTTCTTGGTAACTGCTGATCAGATTCCAGAGGACTACTATGTTGTTGCCTCTACACGCTTCACTCGTCGTGTGCTCACAACAACTGCCGTTCTTCACTACAGCAATTCGAAAAGGGGAGTTTCTGGTCCAGTGCCTGGGGCTCCCACTATACAAATTGCTCCATCAGTCATGCAGGCCAGATCGATACGGTACTTATCTTATGGAACTCTTTTCAGAAGCTAATAATTGAAACCATTTAAAAGTGGCTATCAAGCTGATAGTTTTTCTTCTACCAGTTGGAACCTAACAGCTAGTGGACCTAGACCTAATCCCCAAGGCTCTTACCATTATGGATTGATCACTCCAAGCCGCACTATCATGCTCTCAAACTCTGCACCTTATATTAATGGAAAGCAGAGGTATGCTGTCAATGGTGTCTCATATGTTCCAGCGGATACTCCATTAAAAATTGCAGATTACTTCAAGATTCCCGGAGTCTTCAATCTTGGAAGCATTCCTACTTGGCCCCCTTCAGGAAATAATGCCTACTTTCAGACCTCTGTCATGGCAGCCAACTTCCGAGAATATGTTGAGATTGTATTTCAAAATTGGGAGGACACTGTGCAGTCATGGCATATTGATGGCTATTCCTTCTTTGTTGTAGGGTAAGGTTTTCAATACTAATGCTCTAGGTTCGATTTTCTATGTAAGGATCCGATTCACGTGTTTAAAATGTTGGTTGATCAGGATGAATGGAGGTCAATGGACACCTGCTAGTCGATCAAGCTACAATTTGAGAGACACGGTAGCCCGCTGCACCACTCAGGTATTGCTGTTATTCCGTCAATGCGCATGAGATGTGATCAATTATAGAGATTGTAGGAGCACCAGTTCTAAGTCTAGATTTTTTTTCGAGCAAATGCAGGTGTATCCCAGGTCATGGACTGCAATCTACATGGCTTTAGACAACGTGGGAATATGGAATATACGGTCCGAGAACTGGGCCAGGCAATATTTAGGCCAGCAGTTTTATCTCAGGGTTTACTCCCCTGCAAATTCATGGAGAGATGAATTACCAATCCCGAAGAACGCCCTTCTCTGTGGCCGGGCTAGAGGTCGCCATACAAGGCCTTTCTGAATTAGCTAACAAGAATAATAATGTCACGAGAGGGTGACATGTCGCAAGCTTGGAAATATGAAGAGCAAAATTAGATTGTTAATTGCGGATTATTAGAGGTCAACTTGAGCTTTTTGAACCAATTTCTTTCTTGGCCTTGTGCTCCTAGAACAACTTTGTTGTTTTTATGATAACAGGATTGGCATTCAATTTATATATATTATGATAAATTAATCGTCCCCTATCGAATAATGGAAACCTCTGCTTTAGACTTTGAGTCTCCTTGATTCAGACAAAGCTTACGACATCAAGAAACACTTGTCCATGATTCTGGCAAATTCCATCAAGAGGAATATTCCTCAATTTGAAACCGTCTCCTTTAAGTTGCAATTCTTCAAACCCCCATTTAGAGGTGCCACAAACCGACAGAAGTAGTTTCAACCATTGTTGGCAATCGAGATTGCTCACCACACCCATAGCTTAACAATGTGAGCATCAATGGTGACGTTTTAGGCATTGGACGTGGCCACTATATGAGAAACAAAAGCCAGCTGGGAAAAGAAAAAAAAAAGAAAGCTTGCGTAGCCACCCCCACACACGTTATCGGCTTATTGTTGATTGTTGAAATCATCACTCGATCGGTTAGTGTGAACATTGGCATGTTCTTACATGTATGAAACTGTCCATGTTTTAGTGTTTGAAGAAAGAAATCAACAAAAGCATATATTTGAGATATATTTTTTGTAAAGTGATGATGGCCGGAATAAAGGGAACTATCCTGTTTTGAGGAATGAGGGAGGATAGAACATGTTTCTTGTAGGAACTGCAAATCAGCAAAATGCTTAGGTCATTACATGTCAATGGCTCCATGTTTTACTTTGGGCTATTTTTAACGTTTGTCTCTGTTTGTTTTGTAGTGAAAGTGTGAAACCTTTTTGTTATAACGTTTACCTTTGCTAATTTTTTTTCTTCGCAACTTTTAACTGTAAATTTTGCAGATACTCCTACAACAATTAATGAAAAATAGTCAAGATTATTTCTAAGAATTTGGCTAATAAATGAAGTCAACAATTGCATTTATGTTCTTCAACTGGAAATAAAAAGGAAAAAGAAAAATGAAGAAGAATGATTGTCAGGAAATACATGACCCAAAAGAATAACTTCAATTTCAAAGTTCAAACCATGATATCATCAGGAACTTTGGGTAGAAAAGTTTTCATCTTTTCATCATTTTGGGTTCTTGTTTTTCACCCAACCAATCAATTTTCTTTTTTGGCCTGAATCAATCAATCAAGTTTCATGAACCAAATTGCGAAGTTTTTTTTTTTATTCTATTTTTCTAAATTTTGATGAAGAAAGTGAGTCTGAAATTCCGTGTCCAAATTTCCTTTTTCTAATCGAACCTCCAATAGACTAAAACTGGCCTCTTAAAGAGTGTAAGAAAAGCTGCGGAAGAAGACAAAATCCATGCAACAGAGTCTTCACTAGTATTTATTCTCTTTTTTGTTTCAACTTTCACTAAAACACCCACCTCTCTTTTTTTCTCTCTCGTCTCTTTCTCGTTGTTTATATTGTCTAATAATCTTAGGCACAATATGAAGAGAGTTGATGTTGATAGTTGTTGGCTTAAAGGGTGTTGTTCTTCATCTTCTTCCCTCGACGACAGTGGTGGAATCAGCGTTTATTCACCGTCACCATCGATGATGAGAGTTATGAGGCGATGCCACCATAAGGACGATAATCTGTTGCTGCCTGAAATAAGCTTGAAATCGCCAATCGTAAGGCCTTATGTTAGATCAAAAATGCCTCGTTTAAGATGGACACCTGATCTTCACCAATGCTTTGTGCATGCAGTTGAACGCTTAGGTGGAGAAGACAGTAAGCTACCTTGTAATATTTTATTAACCCTTTTTCCAACACCTTTCAGTTTTTCATTATGGTTTTCAACTATATAGGGGCTACCCCAAAGATGGTTTTACAGATAATGGATGTGAAAGGACTAACAATCTCCCATGTTAAGAGCCATCTCCAGGTTTTGATCAAATACTACAAATATCTATATTGTTTGAAAAGAATTCTGGGTTTGTATTTTTCAATTTTTGGTTTGCCATGTATGAACAGATGTATAGGAGTACCAAGCATGAACAGATGATACAAGGTATACATGAGAAAACTAATATGTTACTAGTGCATGCTCTTTAATTTACTTCTATCCAACTTAAAGTGCATGGAATATAAAACTTTTCTAATCCCAGTTGCCAATATCTTGAATTATTATGAAATATGTGTATGTATGGTTATGTAAGTTACAGAAGCAGCTACTGCATCAAGGAGAAACGAGAAGGTATCAGAACTGATGAACTGCCCACAAAATCAACAGTTTAAGGATCAAGTGAGACCCTATAACCTAGGCCTCGGAATTGAAAGGATGCCTTCATGCACCATCTTTCGGCAGCCACAATGGTATATATATCTATATGTATATCTATATCTATATCTATATCCAGTGTTGCTATATTTGCACTTAATTCTTAGAAGCCAAAAAAAAAGGGTGTCTTTGAATCTTTCCTCTGAAAATGTTTATATTGAGACCTCCCTCCATATATGCAGGAATGGAAACAAAGTGAGTAACCAGTTATCATACGGGGAATTAACAAATAAAGGATCCGAGCAAAGATCAAGTACTTCATATATAATCTTCAAGGATTTACTCAAAAGTTGCACCATCCCAGTAATGATCTCTCTCTCTTTCTCTTTCCTTCCTTTTGTTCATATATAGATTGATCTAATTGAAGGGTTTCGGTCCTACAGGAGAATCGTGAAAAGCTAAACGTGGGACAACATGGTGGTGCAGATTGGAAATGCAATCATCAAAGATTGGTTCACTTAGGGGATCATAGTCAAGCATCTGATTGTTCAATTTTTCGGTCGCTTAACTCAAAACTTTCCCAGAAAATGTCAAGGCATGGCAGAGCTGAGGGCCTCAATGATGTCTCTTTAGAACTCACTCTTGCTTGAAACTATGCATATAAAAGGACGTAACATAACCAGTGTGGAATATCAAAAAGCTTCTGTCTTGTTACGCTGTTTTGTTGGCTAAATTTCTTAAGTCTACAATTCTACGTACTTATCCTTACCTGCGATTAGATCATTTGACTCCGATATTTATTCACTCGAATACTAACCATTGCACGAGACAAAGGCTTAACAGTATAGCTACCTCCAATTATGACGAAGGTGACCAAAGGCCTAAATGCATAGGGTGATAAGCCAGGCTTGATTCACGTGTGCCAGTTGCACTGTGGGCTGTGGCTCGACCACACAGTAGAAACTTTTTTCTGTTTGTGGGTTAGGTTGATGATTGAAATTTCAAGTCTTTCTTGAGTCAATAGAAAGTTTGGTAGACAAAGCACTCGCAAACTAATCACTGTCGGCTTTAACAAAGGAAATTTGTGCAATGTTACACTTTAAGAAAAGAATTTAGGTTAGAATTTTGAAGATAATATTATTAAAAAGTGTGGTTAAGAATCTTAAAATAAATAATTAATCATTAATGATGTCATAATCATAAAAATAAATCATGTTAGAATTAAGTGATTCGAATTTTTATTTAAATAACATACAGTGGTAAAATAAAATAAAAGTATAAACCATATAGAACTACACTTTTTTTATTTTATTTTAGAATAAGATTTTTTAAACTTTATTAAACTCCATCTATTTGATATTGATTAGAATAAGGTTTTTCAATCTT
Organism: Gossypium gossypioides; assembly: GCA_013467495.1. Classification (NCBI taxonomy): domain Eukaryota; kingdom Viridiplantae; phylum Streptophyta; class Magnoliopsida; order Malvales; family Malvaceae; genus Gossypium; species Gossypium gossypioides. The sequence continues at coordinate 30,107,715 of CM025150.1, forward strand.
ATTGCACTCCTATTAAAATATGGCTTTACAAGCCCATAAATAAACATAGTCTACTTCTCTTGTAATGATTCGAATTCAACATAGTGAATTTTATTCTCCTCTTCCTTTGATTTTTTCTCAAAAGGGTTTTCACGTAAAAATATGTGTGTTTTTTACAAGCCATTTCAAGTATCGGCAAATAACACATTTTTAAGATATAATGATAAATTAAGTCCAAACGTTTACTTATTTGTTAATTTTGACACCTGTTCTTTTTTGGGGGTCTTTTGGTCCTCAACTTCTAAAATTTAATCAATTTTCTTTCTTTTGAATGGAAAAATTAACTAAACTATTAAAATTTTACTGGCGTTGACGTGACAGCTCACATGGTATTTATCCATGTTAAAAAATAAACTGTTAAAAAAGTTAATAAAAACCTTTAGAAAATTTATCCATGTTAGTAGTGAAGTATACATAAAATACCAAGTGAGCTGACATGTCAATATCATTAAATTTTTAGCATTTTGGTCAGTTTTTTTAATAAAAAAGTGAACAATTTGACTAAATTTTAAAGGTTGAGCGCTACAATGACTCAAAAAAAAAAAAAGATCAAAATGACAAAATGAATAAATATTAGGAGCTAAATTTATTTTTATGTTTTTTTAAACAAACAAATGGGTGAATCACTCGTTGCCGTAAAGAGATAACCATACAAGCAAGTACGTTCTATCTTATACAAGCAAGTAAATTACAATATGGAATGGTCCTCGAAAGTGCCCAAAGGCGAAGACAGGTCTCAAGGTAGACTGAGACTGATGTCAATAAACCTTGAACATCAACAAGGCAAAGACGGTGGTCTGAAAAGTGAAAGATAAAAAAAAAAAACAAAACTCAAAAATTAGGGCTTATTGTTGTAGCCAATAGAGAGCACATATATTACAATTACCTTTTGTATTAAGAACTAAGAACTAAAGTCATCAAAACTTGAGGCTTGTTGAACTGATAAGATTGCTAAAAAACAATTTTTTTTTAAATAAAATGGTTGGGATTTTATTCAAATAGAAGCCTATAAAGACAAGCCCAACAAAACAAAACAGAAATTACAACCCAAAATAAATAAGACCAACCCAATGAACAGACTAAACATAAGGGAAATTAGTTCTGATAGAAGAAAAGAAAACCGACAAAGCATTAAAAGAAACATAAACGATCCCAACCATCCAGGCAGATTGTTCAATTCCAAAGCATTTGAAAAACAAAACCCTTCAGCAGCCTGTTAGAGTATTATCCCATCAATTTGCTTTAATAATATACTGGAATGTGTTCTGTCAAAAACCATTGCGCCTCTTCAAAATCTTGACACTCCTTTATCTAAAAAGACCCAAAAATTCCTCTTCTAACTATTTCCTTCCCATATTCCAGAATGGGGAACCAATATCAGATGTGGCTTGTACGATGTGGTTATCGTCGATTTACTTCAACAACATCGAGTGCATAGGCAAGAATATTGCCCACAAGATAAGTTGTTTCATTTCTTTTAAGACCCTCTGTAGCCAAAGCATGAACAGCACCATTTATATGATTTTGTACATGGTGGAAAACACAGTGTTGGAAAATCACACATGACGCACGGATATTATGAATATATGCTCTAATTACTAATCGTTCCCCTCTATTTCTTTCAGATTACGAATCACAAACAAGCAATCTCCTTCGACTTCTACATTTAGAAAACCCATTTGAGCTCCTGTCAAAACTGCCTAGAAGCAAGCCATCGCCTCTGCTGCAAATGGTGAAGGTATGTTGGCATGCAAAATAGTTTTTGAATAGAGAATATTACCTATGTCGTTTGTAATAATAATCCCAGAACAGGATCTATTATCTTGCTTGCAAAATCCTACATCAAAATTTATTTTGACAAAAGGGTTATAAAGCGCCTTCTACACACCAGCGGGTACGATTCGCTGCAATTTTGCTCTTTTCCCCTAGATTTTCACCCAAATACTTTCTGATGAAATATATTGTCTCCCTTGTAGTTGCACTTTGCCCTTCATGTTGAAATTTGTTGCGTGTAGTCTAGATTGCCCACAACCCACAGCAAAACAATCGACAAAGGTATATGAAACTATTTTCAAAAAAAATGTTTACCCATTCTCCCATTTGAGTCATATGCATCTGCGTACATTGTGTGAACCTTAATTGTTGCCAGATCTCTTTTGTGTGCAGACACTCTTGAAAAACATGTTCAACTGTTTCCACACCATTGTGACAGCGGTGACAGTTCGCAGAGTTCATCAACCTCCTGTAGTATAGGTTTGCATAAGTAGGCACATAGTTGTTCATAATCCTCCATGTTGTAATTTTTATTTTGGAGGGTAGATCAATATTCCAAAGCTTTTTGTATAAGTTAGAGTAGGGGTAGAAATTCCATAATGGTTATGTATCAACCATTTGTAAGCACTTCAGACCGTATATTCCCCCGTAGCTTCACCACTCCAAGCATAAGCATCCTTCTATGGAACAAAGGGTAAATAAATGGCTAAAATTTGTCAAGTCTCATCAACAACAAAGGTAGAATTGATTAAATCCTCATTCCAATTATTTATTTGCTAGTCTATTAAATCTGCCACTCTTTGAATAGAAAAATCTAGTATGGGATTTTGAATTCGTTGATTTTAATTTCCAGGTATCCATGCATCCACCCTCACCGAGACCTCAGTACTTGAAACAATTCACCAGTACATTCCAGCTTCCAACATGCCCTTGGTGGCCTATATGCTTCTCCAGGTATAAGAAGGTAGTTGTCTTAAACTTGACTCCATAAAGCTAGTATTTGGAAAATATTTTGCTTTTAGAGTACGTGCTAATAATGAATCTGGATAACTAAGCAACCTACATCCTTGTTTGGCAAGTAGGGCAGAATTAAATTGAGATAAAAAGCAAAAACCTAGGCCACCATAACTTTTCAATTCACATAATCGATTCCATGTACACCAATGAATACCAAGCTTATTACTACTTCAACGCCACCGTAGCTTGGATGACTGATTTTATAAATACCTCTTTGCCTCCCTGTGAGAAATGTCGAATACTCCATCCAGAAATTTTTGCTCACATCCTGTCCTTAAGACTCTGAAAAGCTTTTTTTTTTTACCACCTTTAACAATGTTTGGTAGGCCTAGGTACTTCTCTAGTACTGTAAAAATTCGTATGTTCATTATTTAGGAAACCACTTCCTTACTCGCGTTTGTAGTGTTTAAGCTAAAAAATGCTGTGGATTTCTTAAAATTGATGCACTACCCAGAAATGTCTTCACACTCCCTTAGGATTCCCTTTAGAGCATTAGCACCCTCATACGTCGCTTTTCCAAATAGTAAGTAATCGTCTACGAACATTAAGTGAGTAATCTGTGGCCCCCTTTTATAAACATTCTCACCCTTTATCAATCCTTCCTGATTTGCAAGTTTCATTAGCGTCGAAAGCCCTTCTCCGCAAAACAAGAACAAATAGGGACTCAAAGGGTCACCTTGTCTCAATCCCCTTTCCAGTTTAAAAATTCCATTAGCCTACCCAATTAGAATAACAGAATAGGATATTGAGTTAATACATCTCATTATGAAATTCACCCAAGAATCCGCAAAACCCATTGCTCTCATCATTAGCTCAATGAAAGGCCATTCTACTCGATCGTAGGCTTTACTCATATCGAGCTTCAAAGACATCTGTCATTTCCTTCCAATTCTCTTGTTTTTAAGCACGTGAAGTACCTCAAAGGCTAGAAGAACATTATCCATAATGAGGTGCCATAGTACAAAGGCGCTTTGTGCCTCATCTATACACGATTCCAACATCTTTTACAAACGGTTTACGTTATTTTTTCAATAATCTTGTAAAGCACCGTACAAAGGCTAATTGGCCTGAAATCTTTCAAGTTGGTGGGGCTGCCAATCTTCGGAATCAAAACAGTATTCATCTTACTAATGACTTCCATAGATGATCCTTTATTGAGAATATCTAAGTAAAAATTGTTGACCTCTTCACCAATAATGTGCTAGTGTTTCTGATAAAAGAGCGCAGGGAAACCATCCTCCCCCGAAGCCTTTGTTGGGCCCATAAAATTAAGAGCCTCTTGCATCTCCTCCACTTTGAGCTCTACTGTCAACACGTTATTCATTTTAGCGGTAACACATTTATTAACACCAGATAGTAAATGGTTGTGTCACCAATACCCTTAGAGGAGAATAAATCATTAAAATAATTCTTGGCCACTCTCTCTATATCAGCAGAATCAGAAACAGTATGCCCATCAGCATCTTGTAAGCTTCTCATTTTATTGAAACGACGCCTATTAAAAGCAAATTTATGGAAAAATAAATGTTTTTGTCACCTGATTTTAACCAATTTGCCCTAGCTCTATGCTCCCAAAAGCGTTCTTCTTTTTTCGCTTCAAAGTTAAAATGCATTTTGAAATTGATAATTTCAGCCAGCACCTCATCAGTTCGATCCTCTTGATTTAATTCATTAAGACGTTGACTCAACCTCTTTGTTAAGGCGCATCGTTTATACCAAATTGTATTTTCCCACTTTTGAAGGCCCATCATAACATACCTTAAATTTTCTGGTAAAGGCCCAACATGCAATGTCCACATCTTTGAATTTCGGCCTCACATGATTCCTTCATACACCACTAAGATTCAAACTTACAAGACTTCTGGCAACGCATCGACTCTTTCTAATCAGTTCTAATCAGCAAAGGGGCAATGGTTAGAGAATGAGTGAGGAAGATGCCCTAAGAAAAACTTTGGGAAAAGTTCCCCCCACTCAGTCGTAGCAACCCTTCTATCGAGTTGCTCTCTTATATTAGTTTCATGCAAGTTTCCATGTTCCCAAGTAAACTAAGGACCAATATACCCGATATCCTCCAAAGTACAATCCTCCAACACATTACGAAATTCTTCTATTCTTCGATCATCATTTGGGATACCCCTTTTTTCTCATAAAAAAGAGTATCTCATTAAAATCTCCATTCACAAGCTAAGGGAGTGTACAAACTCTGCTTAGATTTTTCAGCTTATTCCACGTTCCTTTTCTACTATAATTATATAGGGACCCATAAAAATCGGTCCATCTCTATTTTGGGCTATCTGGATGTTCTTGAATCTCCACATTAATATAATTATTTGAGTGGCTTCGAAGTGTGACCGAACAACCCTCCCTCCATCTTAAACTTAAGCCACCCCTTGATCCATTAGCCCCTACATTGATTCCACATAAAAAACCACGTTTCATACGCTCCTTCTTCATCCTAGTATCTGAGAGTTTTGTCTCCATAAAGAAGATGAGGTGGGGAAAGTATAACTTCAACATGTGTTGAAGCCTTTGAACATTTTACAGATTCCCCAAACCGCGAACATTCCAACATAAGAGTTTCATTATATTCGGTTGGCATGCCCCTTGGCAGCCGCCGATATCTGTAAGGCTTGTAGTTGGTCACCATTAGTAGAATTATTGGATGTTGAATCCGATTTGCTTGAAAAGAAATATGCAAATCTAGGTCGTTTTTTCCCTTCCCCAACTTGAATAGGGTCATCCTCCAAGACATGACTCATTATTTGTAAACCCAACCCAATATTCAAATCTTCTTTCGGTAACTCATCCTTTAAGAAAAGTCCTTCTAAATTAAATCTCAATATAGGATTAATTTGATAATAGCTGTTTTTCCACCCTTCTTTCCTAGAATCGCTCCAAAACTTTCTCCTTTCCTTATTTGTGCCAAACAATCCGTCATCCCCATCTTCTTGAAACCAAACGCTACTACCCACAGACGCTCTCCTTGGCAGCGTCCGAAGAGACATCTCATTCTACCGACATCTTTTCTCCCCTATTATTAAACCGAACTGAGCAAAAGTTGTCTCCATGCCCTAAAATGCCACAAATAAAACAAAATAGGGACAGTTTCTCATACTTAAAGATGGCATAAGTAGAGTGATTAGAAGAGATTATTAGCTTCTTATTTCTTTTTAGCAACTTACGAATATCAATTTGGACTCTAATTCCCATAACTTTTCTCCTCACACCAAAACTTTTCTTTGTATCATATTCAACAAATGAACCAATAAAATCCCCGAACTGCTTTGCCATTCTTTCAGAGAAAAATCTTGAGGTTAAATCATGCACTTGAACCCAAAAATTAGAGAAAATTAATGGGATTAACAAAGGATCTTCATCATCTCGTAATCGGTGGAAAATCAATAAATGGTTATTGAAAGTCTACGGTGACCCATTTTCCACCCGTTAAATATTCATTTTGTTGAAAAATTTGAAAAAAATAGCGTTTATCCCTTAAGTCTAAGATTTGGAGCCCCTAAGAGGATGTCGATTCACCATTGTCATCCTCAGGGCCGAGAAATAAACCACACTAGTAGTTAAGCAAGTAATAACCAAACTCACATATGCTACAATTGGTCCGAGAACCGATTAAACCGTAGCTCTAATACCACTAAATGTAACACCCCTTACCTGTATTCAATGCCGGAATAAGGTACGAGGCATTACTAGAACACATACACTTGTATATGTATTAAACTGAGTTACAAAATTTCATCCGAATTAAAACTTTTTAATTTATTAACGTGCTTTTATAATTCTTTACAACA
>CM025150.1:30203756-30213893 GCA_013467495.1 Gossypium gossypioides
AGTTTTTTCAAGTAAGATGATTGTTGAAAAATATGAAACAGACAATTTAGTGTCAAAGGAGTGTCCACTCTCTTGCCTACAAAATGTGTGAGACTGTTTCCATATTTAGGTGTTGACAATTTACTAAGCCTTAATTTTTGGGCTATACTGATTTTATGGTGAATATCTAGCCCATTATGGAAGATCATATTGGTTGGAAATACAAATATTGGTAATTAATTTGGATCAAAATTTCCCAAAGCAATCCATTGGATTATGAACTTTGGATTAGATAGTGATTTTAATGATGAGCTGCCAAGAGGCCATATTTATTTCATTTGTTATTATTATATTGTATTATTCTTATGGTGTTACTATTTTAATGAGATTATATTAAATCTTCAATTGTAAGCAAGTCTCAAAGTCAAACTCTATACATTTGAGAGACTTGCCTAGGAAATTGTGTTGAGAGGTAGACCCTTAATCTGTTCTTGTAAGAATAATTTGTAAGAGTGCTTTTTGTTAGTAAAACCTTCTATTGTGGTTTACTTATTGTGGTCATAGTGGTGAAAGAATTGTGTGGTGAGGGGAACAATCACAGTGTGTGTGATTGAGTACGTTCATTTTGTAATTGTTGAAAAGGTGTATATTTCTCATTGAGTCAAGCTTCGTAGATTTAGGGAAATTGAACTGTGTAATCATCTTCTTGTGTCTTGTGTGATTATTGTTTTTCATTTAGTGCTTGGAGGAGTGCCCACCATCTTAGGCACCAATTTTTAAGAGTGCTTTTTGTTAGTAAAACCTTTTGGAGACTGCCTGTGAAGGAATCAAGTAGTGGTATTATTCCAAAAATGGCGCCCATCAAGGCCTCTAAGAGTGGCCCCTCTTTCTCTCACCTCTTTTTTGTAGACGACATTAGACTCTTTACTAAAACAAACTCTCAATTAATCTCTACGATTGATCGTATCTTGCAAGTTTTCATGCAAGAGTTTAGCAAGGAGGGGATCAATAATTCACTGGGAGTTCGTGAATCTACAAAGCTAGGGCGTTACTAGGGTTTTCCAATACTCTTTAAACGATTTTCTAAGAGAGATTTTAATTTTATTGTCGACAAAGTAAGGTCCAAACTAAGCTCTTGGAAAGCCTAGTTCCTCTCTCGTGTAGGCATATTAGTCCTCATTCAATTTATGATGGCCACTATTCCAAATTATTTTTTACAGTGCAACATGCTCCCAGCTTCCATCCTTTCCCAACTAGACCGAATAAATCAAAACTTTCATTGGGTTGTTCTGAACATTCACTACATGGGCACTTTGTTGATTGGGAAACAATATGTCGACCCAAATCGGATTGTGGCTTGAGAATTCCTTTTGAAAAAGTTAAAAACCAAGACTCGTTGGTTAAATTGGGCTAACGGATTCTACATGAGAATGATAGGCTTTGGGTTCAAACCCTTATAGAAAAATATCTTCATGAGCCATATTTCCTCATTGATTAACAATTGTTTACCATACTTGGTCCTAACTACGAAAAATTAACCCAATTCTAGAGTCTGGGCTACAATGGATCATAAGCAATGGTCGTACTGTCAACTTTTGGCATGATAACTAAGTTTGTAATAGATGGAGTATCTATGGTCTCAACTCTACCTCCTTCCAACTCCCTCAATAAGTATTCAAAAAATTCCTTAGTATACCCTCTATTATTCAGGCTACAGGGGATGATTTTCTAGGCTGGGGTCCATCGAGTTCTTAATTCTTCATTTTTGCAACTGCTCATTCCCTATCCTTGCATAGGTATAGAGACCTCCTGAGCACTAATAGTAACTTGTAGGCGTTGATTTGAAAATCCAAATTACCCCAAAAAGTTACATTCTTTCTTTGGAAATGTGGTCACAAGGCTCTTCGCACTAAACAATTTGTGGCTCAGCGGGGTTTCAATATTACTGACCGATATAACTTCTATTCATCGACCCCAGAAAGGATCCAACACCTATTTAGAGATTGCCCTTCCACTAGAAAGCATCCAACACCTATTTAGAGATTGCCCTTCCACTTTGCTATTACAGAAGTCTATCTATAATCAATTTCAAATCTCCCCCATCTTTATGATAATTAGGAAGATTGGCTTCGAATAAATATTTCTACTAAAGCGTGAGTTCATTTTCCCTATCTCCCATGGGTTATTATGTTCTACTTCTTCCTATGGGGAAAGTGGTTATGCCAAAACGTGCTATCTTTAACCAGAATCGATCTCTAGATGGGTTTGTTCATAGAGTACTTGTTAATGCTTGTGAATTTTCTACCCTATCCCCCCTTGGAAGTTTAAAGGGCTTTCAAATTTTGTTCCTGTCTCTTGGAAACCACCCCAACTAGGATGGTTCAAACTTAACATGGATGGTTTTTCTTTAGGTAATCTGGGGAAAGTGGGGGCTGGAGCTCTCATTCGAGACCATAATGGCAATTGGGTGATTGGCACCTATCGCCATACACCAGGAGTGACCAATGTAGAAGCTAAGCTTTGGGCTTTACAAGATGGACTCTCCCTTACACGTGACCATAACATTTTAAATGTTGATATAGAAGTAGATGCTACTACTGTTTAGTGGTTTCGAGACCACAAATCCGACAAGTAAGTTCGTAAAATTAGCATTTAAATTATACAAGTCAATAATAATTTTTATATTAAATTTTGATTTGATAATTTTTAATTAATTGAATTAATGGTTAGTATAAATAGTTCAGTCCAAAAGTTAAGTGATTTTTAAAAATGAGGTATTGTGACCCATTTTCATAATTTAACATCGTAAATATTTTTATTAAATCTTTATAGAGTTGTATTATAGGTGAATGGAGGTTTGGTTCAGTAATTTTGATGATTGGTTGCTTAATTAAGGTAAAAGGATTAAATTGTAAAAGAGGTAAAAGTTAATCGCTATAGATTTAAATTAGTAAAGAGACCAAAACGATGATTAAAACTTGGTCAAAAAGTCCAAGCGGTGGTGGATATGATTAATCCACTAGCTTTTGGGCTATTGGCTCATTTAGTCCTAATTAGTTTAAGGTTAAATTGAAATTAAGCTTGTTTAGTTAAAAATATAAATTAATTTAAGGACCAATTGTGTAATTAAACCCCCTTAGATGGTAATTATACCATATTCTCATTTGATGGACAAATACAGACACGTTTCAATGATTTTATAAGTTATAATTGAAAGGGTAAGTTTGTAAAAAGTTAAATGGTAATTTAAATTAAAATTTTAAAAGGATAATATCATCATCTTCTTTCCTTTTTTTTTTCTGGTGGTGAAGACCAAATGGCCATAGTAGAGGTAGAGAAGCTTTCGGCCAAGCTAGGGCTCCTTGAATTGATCAAGAATGGGCTAAAAATCGAGGCATAGAGAAGTAGCTGAATAATCCCTTTACCTTTGCCATCGTTGCAGTTTAGTCTAGTAAGTTCATTCGGTTCGATTTTAATACATTTTAAATATATATTATATGAAATTAATTGAAGAATGATGGATAATATTGATGCATGTATTTAGGAATGGAAATAATGAATTGATATGATATTGATCACTGATTGGAATATTCTGAGTCGATGAACGTAGGATAGAGTACGATTGGCATGCCAATAGCTTGTTTTGCACGCGGTACAGGATTCATATGAGATGTGATGATGATTTCTATATATCATCTGTTCACTGAATATACTAGGGTCCTGCATATGTTGTGTACTATGGTGTTATATTACAGTGTTTTTCTAGTGTGTTATGGGGCCGAATGTTAGCCGACAGGCTAGGCACTTAGTGCCGAGGTGTGTTATCGGTTGGATTGGCTCATATAAGCTTCTGGTGTGTTCTGGATGGTTAAACGTGTACTCGTATTCATATATCGTTCATCGGGCAATGTTTTATTGATCACTGAATGTTATTGAAATGTGAGAAATTGATTTGTAACCTATTGTGAGTTGTGATTGACAGGAACTTTATTAGTAACCTTGTTATTTGAATTATTATTTTAATTCAGTAAGCTTTATTATTTAACTGACAAACTTATTAGCTTTATGTAAGCTTACTTGTGTCCTTGTCTTTTTCTTTATAGCTTACGTTTTTGTGGAAATCAGGAGATCAGATCAACTCAAAGAATCACACTATCCGAGAATCTTTTGGTAGACTTTGACTATAACCTTGGCCTATATGGCATGTAATAGGCTAATGGTGGATGTTTTGGGATAGTCTTAGGCACATAAGTGGTACCTTGATGTACTTGTATTTTTGTTGTATCAAGTAGCTATTTCAGGCATGTATGCTTAATTCTAGTGAAGGCATGAATGGTTAATGCTAATCAAGCATGAATTAGTAAGTTTTGTTATTTGGTGTGGTATGCATGGATTGCTTGAAAGTTTGGCTTGATAATAGTGTGTTTTATGATTGAAATGTGGTGTCAATGGTGGCACATTGGTTAGGCATATAGGATGGTTTATTAACTTGATTTGAGTGGTTTAAAATGCTTTCCAAAGTCTTGTGAACATGTGTGTAAGTGTATAATTAGATACCTAAGCATTTGGATGTGAAATGAGTATGTTTTGGAATGTTTTTGGGCACACATGGCCTAGGACATGGGCTGTCACACGGCAGTGTGTTAGACACAAGGAACCTACACGGGCGTGTGCCCCGAAAATGTTAAGCGCAGGGTTTACACGGGCTGGCACACGGCCTGCGACACGGTCGTGTGGCCCAAGTCAGTGAGTTACATGGGTAAACACACAGGTTGGGGCACAAACGTGTGATCCAAGTCAGTGAGTTCCACGGTCTAAGCACACAGGCATGTGGGATAGCCACATGGCCATGTCTGGAGCCAGACGGTCTGGGCTTTGTCACACAGCCGTGTAACCCTTGACTTGAAAACTTTTACTTTTACCCCAAATCTTCTATTTTGTCTTAATTTGGTCCCTGATTATTCCTAAACTATTTTAAAGGCCTCGTAGGCTCGATTTAAGGCCCATAAGTGTAGGTTCTACTCCGATCATAATTATTTATAAAATTTCGTTAATTAATTTGGTAACTTGATGCTATTTGTTATTGATTATTTTGAATCATCTGATAATACCTTGTAGCCCTAATCTGGTGATAGAAACGAGTTATGGGTGTTACATTTAGTGCTATCAAAGCTACAGTTTAGTCGATTCTTGAGCTGAACATATCGTGGTGAAGTCTAGAATTACATGCCATATAAACAGGTGATAGTGTGATATTGATTGTTCCGATCTAATCCTTGTTTTTTTTACAGATTTAATGAATGTTAAAAGAATCTGATCATACTGACCTTGATAAGGTAAATGGTAATATTTTGTCTTCTAAACAAGAGGTAAGTTATAGTTTATCAATTTTGTAAATGCCTGATAGTGAAGTCGAAATGTCTTTTTAACTTAATGAGTCAGTAGTTCACAGAAATGGCGTGAGCCAGTTTAGTGGCTCCACAACCTCTGCCCCTAATATGCTTCTTATGGCACCCCTAGGTCCTCAACCGACTGGAATAGTTTGACAGCTCTCGATTAATAATTAGAAAGGATGGTGCTGAAGAATTCAGAGGTAAAATAGATGAAGATTTAACTAGGGTTGGGTATTGGCTTGAAAATATATAGTGAACTTTAAGGGAAATGACTTGTTTTCTTGATGATTATCTTAGATGCATCATGTCTTGATAAAATCGGTGAGGCTTATATTTGGTGATCGACATTAACAGCGGTTGTACTGAGAAGCAGAATTAACCGAAATTTCTTCAAATTTGAATTCAAAAAGAAAAATGTCATCAAATGTCATCTGGACAGGAAATTATACAGGTCAATAAATTGTGTCAGTGAATAATGTTAAATAGTTTTCTACACCTCAGAAAGGAAAATGTCTTAGTTAAAACAATAACACTAGAGTTATGGAGTGGGATCGAAGACACAATTGTTGGATCTGAAGTTACTACGCTTGATAGTATTTCTGGTACATTCTATCCCTTTGATATTATTTATTGTATATGCACTGATTGACATTGGATTAACTTACTCATATATTTGTACTGCATTAGTAATGGATGAGGATCTACCTCCTAAGTCAACTGAGATTGATTGTCTGCTGAAAATCTATGACTGTGATTTTCCTATTGATCTGTTGTTACTACCATTTCATGAATTTGATATTATTCTGAGAATAGAATAGATAAATTTATATGATGCTATAGTAAACTGTAGACTGAAATGAATTGATTTGAAATGTTAGACCGGTGAAATGAATATAGTTGAGTCGGGTAAATCAGATAGTACAACTGGAGTTATTTCAGTTATCTCTGTACAGAAAATAATGTGAAAAGATTGTAAAACATTTCTAGTATATATATATACTAGATACTCAAGAATTGGGATTAAAGATTGATCATGTACCGATTGCCAGTGGGTTTCTTGATTTGTTTCATTAAGAATTTCTCAGATTTCTGCCAAAATGTAAAAATGAAATAAATTCAGGGTAAAGAATAAATATCTTTCTTATCTCATATAGACGACTTGTTTGATCAGTTATAAAGGAGTAACAGTGTTCTCGAAGATAAATATAGATTATGTTATTATTAGTTGCTAGTTAAATATTGTGATATGTTGAAAACTGTTTTTCAAACTCAATGCGACCATTATGAATTCTGGTAATGTTGTCTGGACTAACTAATATCTCTGTTAATTTATGAATTTGATGAATCAAATTGTTCAGTCTTATCTGGATATTCATATATAGTCGTAGTTATGTATATTGATGACATCCTAATCCATTTGAAACAGCATCTATGCACGCTTAACAAATGCGAGAAATAATTTATGTAAAAATTAATAAATGCGAGTTTTGGCTCAACGAGGTTGGTTTTCTTGGTTATGTAAATATGGTATATGGGATTAGTGTAGATTTGAGTAAACTCTCTTTTATTGTTATATGAAAACTTTGAAATGTCTTTGAGAGTTGGATTAGCTGAAAGCTTTATTGACGAAAATTTTTGTACTATCCATCCTGAATTGGGAAAAAATATGTTGTTTATAGTAATAGTTCTGTATTAGCTAAATTAAAACTAGACTGTTGTTTCTACAAAGAATTCGAGAGTTGCAAGATGATGACCTGAAAGTCTATTACAAAAATGTGTTATATCAATAATACAAATCTGGGTTATTGTTGGCAGTCTAACGAAATTGACTCACTTGATTTCGATCAGGACAGACTGCTTACTTGAAAAGGTATCAATGATTCTCAAATTAATCAGAATATCATTGTCTATTATTTCCAATCAAGATCTGAGATTCACCTCGAGATTTTAGGGTAAACTCTATGAGGCTCTAGGTAATAAACTTAACTTTGGTACAATATTTCATCTATAGACAGACAGACAGTCAGAACGGTAATACAAATTCTGGAAATTAAACTACGGTATTATATTCTTGAGATTAAAGGTAGCTATGAAGAATATATGTCGTTGATAAAATTCGCTTGTATAGTAGTGGTTAGTCCAAAATAAAAATGACACCGTTTGAAGCTTTTCACAAACGAAAATGTAGGATCTCATTATACTGGTCAGAATGGAGCAAGAATAGATTTGTGGTGATATATTTGATTTGAACAATAGAAGAATCTTTCAGAATTCAGTAACTTTAGTTAAGAAATTTCGAGGACGAAATTTTCTAAGGGGAAGAATTGTAACAACCCATTTGTCAGTGGTTTCAGGACAGTAAATCTGACGAGTAAGTTTGTAAAATTAGTCTTTAGATTATACGACTCAATAATAATATTTATATTGAATTTTGATTTGATGATTTTTAATTAATTGAATTAATGCTTAGTATAAGTGGTTCAGTCCAAAAGTCAAGTAATTTTTAAAAATGAGGTATTAAGACCCATTTCTGTAATTTAAGACCATAAATATTTTTATTAAATGTTTACATAGTTGTATTATAAGTGAATTGAGGTTTTGTCTGGTAATTTTGACGATTGGTTGCTTGATTAAGCTAAAAGAATTAAATTGTAAAAGAGGTAAAAATTAATCGCTATAGATTTAAATTAGTAAAGGGACCAAAATGGTAATTAAACCATGATCAAAAAGTCCAAGCAGTGGTGGATATGATTAATCCACTAGCTTTTGGGCTATTTGCTCATTTAGTCCTAATTAGTTTAGGGTTAAATTAAAATTAAGTTTGTTTAGTTAAAAATTTAAAATAATTTAAGGACCAATTGTACAATTGAATCCCTTTAGATGGTAATTATATCATATTCTCATTTGATGGACAAATATGGACATGTTTTAATGCTTTTATAAGTTATAATTGAAAGGTTAAGTTTCTAAAAAGTTAAATGGTAATTTAAATTAAAAGATTACAAGGATAATATCATTATCATCTTCTTTTTTTTNNNNTTGTTTCTAGTGGTGAAGACCGAATGACCATAGTAGAGATAGATAAGCTTTCGGCCAAGCTAAGGCTCCTTGATTTGATCAAGAATGGGTTGAAAATCGAGGCATAGAGAAGTTGCTGAATAGTCCTTGTAGCTTTGCCATCGTTGCAGTTTACTCTGGTAAGTTTGTTCGGTTCGGTTTTAATACATTTTAAATGTATATTATATGAAATTAATTGTAGAATGATGGATAATATTGATGCATGTATTTAGGAATGGAAATAATGAATTTATATGGTATCGATCACTGATTGGAATATTCTGAACTGATGAACGTAGAATAGAGTACGATTGGCATGTCAATAGGTTGTTTTGAGCGCGGTATGGGATCGGTATGAGATGTGATGATGATTTCTGTATATCCTCTGTTCATTGAATATATCAGGGTCCTGCATATGTTGCGGACTATCGTGTTATACTACAATGTTTTTCTGTGTGTTATGGGGCTGGATGTTAACCTACGGGCTAGGCACTTAGTGCCGAGGTGTGTTATTGGTTGGATTGGCTCATATAAGTGTTTGGTGTGTTCTGGATGGTTAAACGTGCACTCATATCCATATACCGTTCATCGGGAAATATTTTATTGATCACTGAATGTTATTGAAATGTGAGAAATTGATTTGTACTATTGTTTGAACATTACTCACATGTTGTGAGCTGTGATTGACAGGAACTCTGTTAGTAACCTTGTTATTTGAATTATTATTTTAATTCAGTAAGCTTTATTGTTTAATCGACGAACTTACTAAGCTTTATGTAAGCTTACTCGTGTACTTGTCTTTTTTCTTTATAGATTAATTTTTTGTGGAAATCGGGAGATCGGATCAACTCACAGAATCACACTATCCGAGAATCTTTTGGTAGACTTTGACTATAACCTTGGCCTATATGGCACGTGTAATACCCAATTTTATCCCGGACCCAAAACCATGAAAACCAAACTAAAATAAATTTAAAAACTATAAGTTGCAGTCCAATTACATATAACCCCAGCCCAAGTCACAATCCAAATGACCCAATACCAATAGCCCAATACCTAACCCTAACAACACATGCGAAAAACCCTAGCCTCACTGCCTCAATAGCGCCGCCGATGAATCAAGCCCTTCCGTGCGTGTGTGCCAGTGATGATCGCCCTCTGCATATGCCACGCACATTCTCCTTCCAATATGTACCTGCAACAACAACAAACAACAAACAACAAATAGCGCAAAAACGAACAAGCAGCGAAAAACAAGGAAACGAAATAACGAAAAGGAATAACAGAAAATATGACTTTGTATTTTTTTTCATTTTATTTTATTCTGTATTTTTGGCTATATAAACCGATTGTAAACAGAGAAAAGGAGGGAAATGAAATAAAAAAAAGTAGAAGAACATTGATCACAAGAGAAAATTTCAAATACAAAAAAAAGAGGTTGAAGGTGATATTCCGTTCTTTTTTGTTTTTTCTCTTTATTTTCAGTTTGTTTTTTAAAAAATAATAATAATAAAATAGAAAGGGGAGAAGAGGGGACTTACCGGAGGTTCGTGGTCTCCTCGTTGGCTCAGATCGCCGTCCTTGGCGGAGCTATGGCGAAGGAGCGGCGGCGGCATCATGTGGCTAGGGTTGAAACCCTAGCAGAGAAAGAAAGAGGCGGCATTTTTTTAAATGACAAAGGCATAAATGATTTTTTTTAAAAAGGGGG
>CM025150.1:30282585-30296022 GCA_013467495.1 Gossypium gossypioides
TAAAAGAAAAATTTTAAATAGAAAAATGTGTCAAATTTATATACTAAACTGAAAATAAAAAATTTAGTTAAGGTGGGAAATGTTAAATTTAGAAGCATATCGCTACAACTTAATTGCTCAGTCGACCAGATTTGTTTGAAATTAGAACTGCTACAACTAAGAACTAGAAATGCAAAGCTAAAAAGTTAATCTTTGTAAAACCTTCCAAGGATTCAAGCTTTACGTGCCTATGTAAAGGTGTAAGATGAGTGATGAACAAAATAATATCCACTACAACTACTAGCAGCAGCACCAAATCGTTCAATTCCATCATTAACCGTCTCTCCTCACAAGGGTCCTACGATGAAGTCCTCTTCACCTACATTTCCATGCTCAAATCCAACACACCGCCTGATTCCTACACATTCCCCAGCCTCCTCAAAGCCTGCACCTCTCTAAACCTCTTTTCCCTCGGCCTTTCCATCCACCAACACATTGTACATCATGGGTTTTCTTCAGATTCTTACACCGCATCTTCTTTGATTAATTTTTATGCGAAATTCGATCGCACCACGAATGCTCGCAAGGTTTTCGATAAAACGCCCAAAAGAGACGTTGTTCCCTGGACTGCCATTATTGGCTGCTATTGTCGTGCTGGCGATCTGGACAATGCTTTTTCTATGTATAATGAAATGCGATGCAATGGGGTTGAGCCTAGTCCGGTTACTTTCTTAAGCTTACTCTCTGGAGCATTGAACTTTGCCTACGTACAAGCTTTACATGGCTGTGCGGTTTTATATGGCTTTGAATCGGATATAACTTTGGGGAATTCGTTATTAAATGCATATATCAAATGTGGGGGTATTAGGGAAGCAAGAGGTTTGTTTGAATTTATGGACCAGAGAGATAAAATTTCATGGAATTCTTTGATTTCAGGTTATGCTCAGTTGGGGAATGTTGAAGAAATTTTGCAACTTTTATATAGAATGAAGGTAGAAAGTATGGACCCTGATCAGCAAACTTTTGGTTCTTTGCTTACTGCTGTGGCAGCACAGAGTAAGCTTGATATAGGAAGGATGGTGCACGGACAAATTTTAAGAGGTGGGTTAGATTCAGATGCGCATGTTCAAACAGCACTTATAGTTATGTATTTAACCTGTGGGAATAGTAATGCTGCATATCAGATTTTTGAAGAGGTATCTGAAAAAGATGTGGTTTTATGGACAGCAATGATCTCTGGGCTAGTGCAAAATACTTGTGCAGACAAGGCCCTGGCAGTTTTCTATGATATGTTAAAGTCAAGAGTAGTTCCATCCACTGCCACCATAACTAGTGCTCTTGCTGCTTGTGCACACCTGGGAGCTTTTAATTTAGGAACTTCCATCCATGCTTACCTTTTAAGGCAAGGATTGACAATAGATATTCCAGCCCAAAACTCTCTTCTTACCATGTATGCCAAGTGTGGTCATTTGGAGCAAAGTTGTGCAGTTTTTGAGAGGATGGATAGAAAGGATCCGGTCTCTTGGAATGCAATTATTGCCGGATGTGCCCAAAATGACTATTTATCTAAGGCCTTCTTCTTCTTCAATAAAATGAGGTCAACCCTTCAAAAACCTGATTCAATAACTGTTGTCACCCTGCTTCAAATGTCTGCATCTACTGGTGCTCTCCATCAGGGGAAGTGGTTCCACAACTTTGTAATTAGAAGTTATCTTAGGCCATGCATCTTGGTGGATACAGCTCTGGTGGACATGTATTGTAAATGTGGTGATTTAGACTCAGCTGTTAAGTGTTTTAGGGAGATGTTGCAATGGGACTTAATCTCATGGAGTACAATTATTGCTGGATATGGTAGTCATGGCAAAGGGGAGACAGCTTTAAGCATGTATTTTGAGCTTCTGCACTCTGGAATGAAACCAAATAAGGTGATTTTCCTTTCAATTCTCTCTGCCTGCAGTCACAATGGGCTTGTTGCCCAGGGTCTGAGCATATTTGAGTCAATGTCTAGAGATTTTGGTGTTCAACCAGGAGTTGAGCACCATGCTTGCATTGTAGATCTCCTTTGTCGAGCTGGAAGGGTGGAGGAAGCTTATAACTTCTACAAGGGTAGCTTCCTAGAGCCTGCAGTTGATGTTTTAAGCATGCTTCTTGATACCTGTCGAACAAACGGTAACCTGGAACTCGGCAGCATTATTGCCCAAGATGTCATCATGTTGAAGCCTAATAGTGCCGGAAACTATGTCCAGATAGCACACTGTTATGCTTCTATGAGTAGATGGAATCGCATGGGGGAAGCATGGACCCAAATGAGGTCCCTAGGCTTGAGAAAACTCCCAGGATGGAGTATTATTGACCTGCATGGCAGAGTTACCACATTTTTCTCCGGTCAAACCGCTCATCCAAAACATGAAGAAATAGTTGCAACACTGTCAATTCTGTGGTGGGAAATGAGTGAAGCGGGTGTGAACTTCAAGATGAAAGAAGTTCATGATATGTTCTTGGATGGATGGTTTTTATAGGAGGTCCAATAAGATGTTGACTTTTGAGTATGAAAAGGGAACATTACAAGCACTACATTCATGGTTTTGATTTCATAATTGATGTTGTTGAAGGTTTAGGTTTCTGACTGCAAATTTTGGGTCTTTGTGTTCAGTGTTACGGTTCATTGTTTAGGTGGATAAAGGGGTAAAAAAAAAAATTAACCTTCGCCGATATAAGTTATTTAGATAGGCCAAATGATCATTGTAATGACTATAAATAATTATTGTAATTATGTAGTTATTACACTAAAATAATGATACAGAATGTAATAAAATTGTCGAGCTTTTCCTAGCCAGTAAACATATACGACCAATCAGACTTTTCTCGTCATTTAATTAGGGACACCAATAGCAATGGTGGTACCCAACTCCTGTACTATGTTTGATCTTCCAACTCTTTTATATGCCTCTCGAAATTCTGTTTTGAAACTAAAAGCTACTCTGCGTATACGGTAGTGTTGTACATCAGCAAAACTTTTAGCAGGCATTCTGCTTGCCACCCTAATTGTTCTTACAAGCGGATGAGCTGAGAGTTAGGTGGTGCGAGAAATTGCGATTGGCAGTCTAAGAATTGCCTAATAACGAGGAGGCGTCGAAGGGGCCAACCACCCCCTCGCTCAAGAGGCGCATGGCAGCTCCTCGCGAAAACTTCCTTGCAAATAAAAAGCAGGGAACAAATGTAGAGTTAGTTTGACACCACTCAGTCCGGGCTTCGCTCTCGTAGTGTACATGGTTGATATCCTGTTCAAATAAGCAAAACACGGTCAAAAATATGTTCAATACAGCACTAAGAAAAACTTGACTGTTAAAAGTTTCTTTGGCCAAAGTAGAGGAATTCATTTGAAGAAAGATATCAGGCCAATGCAAAAAATAAGTTGTCCAACAAGCAGTAGAAATGAGGCAAAATGACAAACCTTTATTTCTTTGAGTCGTTTAGGGCTTGCATCTGCATAGTTGAATGTTACAGGATGCCAAGCTTTGTTATCCATTTTCGTAGCAGATTGATTCCACAGTGTATAGGTCAGTGTTCTTCGTTCTATCTCACCTTCGAGCTCACTCATCTGACAAGAAAGAAAAAGAAAACACTTGGAACAATTAGAAAAGGTGATTCCGAATGTAACAAAATCAGAAAGCTATAAATACAACCAAAGAGACCAATTTATATTGATTCTTTACTTACAGCAATCAACGTTGGCACATAATGTTCATCTGGGATACAATTGTGTTGCTTTTGAAGTTTCTGCCCAATCAAAAAGAAGTCATCAATCACATAAAAACGGAAACATATTCTTGATGACAATACCCCAATCAGTCAGCCTAATGGCATTCATTTGGGGATTGAACTCGCTTACAAGATTCAGCTTTCCTTTACTGGTGTCCACAGCAGGGCGTCGCTGCAAACCAAGAAGAAAATTTAAATTTCAGATTGCAGTTCCATATGATCCAGCATGTGCTAACAGAACTTAAAAAATATCATTGGGGAGTCGTGCATGGCATCAAACAGTTGTCCTATTGACTAGTTTAGAATATAGTTTTCAATTTATACTAGACTTAGCATATTCGATAAACATTTCAGAGCATACTTTCTACTTTAGTAAATCAAATCAAAAGAGGATGTCACCAAAAAGAGTTTAGGATTACACCAAAAGAAGACCAGAATACTATCGTAACATTTATGCAGTAAAGCAGTAAGCCAAAGAAAGGGGGAAAAGAGCTCTATGAAGATAAAATTCGAGGTCACAAATATTTCACAATAACAAAAAGAGAAATCAAATTGAAAGTAAACACATGATATAATAAATTGCATACCTTGCAGAATTTCTTAAAAACTGGAAGAACAACCTCATCATCTACAACGACTTCAGCATGGCTCCTTATCAAAGAGATCCACTGCAAATCCAAGGCAATTTAAATTCAATTGTGTACTGAAGCTCGTAGAAATGCACATAATTATGACTGAAACATGAACAATCCATCCATTTGGCTACTGAAATCAGTTGGATTTGCAGTCAGGACAGGAAGCAAAGGACACTTTATACAACAGCAATTATCAACATTAAAGCCAGTTAGGTTCGCACAAGGAATTAGACTGTGTATTAGGATGTTCTTGTTAAAGCTATTATGAAGTTCTATGAATTCGAGATCTGCAGTCAATTCATCAACATTCCCAATAAATAACCTGAGATCCTTTTCGCCACTTGTCCCTTGGTATTACCGGAGCCATTTTTGGGTGGTAACGCCCATCCTTTAAATCAAGAAAGCTGCAAAACAATATTTTCATTTCTTCAAATCAAAACAAGGACTTGTTTAAAACTAATACAAATTTCTTTACCCAGATGTACAAAATACAAAGGAAAATCAATGAATCAATGCTTGGCACCTCAAGAATGAAAAAGGCCCGCCATCTACCTGTCCACGAAACTCCTAGAAGAAGCCATAAGATATCTATAGATATAGCTGAAGTTGTATAGAGGAACACAACTGCACAAAGATAAAACAACTTGCTATAAAAAAAAAAGAAAAAAAAACCCTTCATTTAATTAATTTAATATAAACAAAAATACCAATCAAGGTAATTAGTTAAAAAGTCCAGACCTGTCAGA
This sequence comes from Gossypium gossypioides, assembly GCA_013467495.1. Lineage (NCBI taxonomy): Eukaryota > Viridiplantae > Streptophyta > Magnoliopsida > Malvales > Malvaceae > Gossypium > Gossypium gossypioides. Next base: position 30,287,708 of record CM025150.1, read on the forward strand.
GAGAAGAACAAATCTTTGATTCGCAGGATCCTGTAGAGCAGTTGCAAGTAACAATCTTTCAGCTTCTATCATACTTGATTCTCCCCATGCTACCTGCAACAAAAAATATGAGGTCACCCATACCCTTCTTTATTGAGCTTTTTTGAAAAAAAAAAGTTTAAATCTTTTAACGAGTAATCACCTGAATGCTATCAGTCAATTGCCGGCTATAAAAGAAATGCGATCGAGAAGTCGTCTCGTCGAAGACGAAGCCAGGGGCGGAGTGTATATAAATGGAGAAATTGGCTGCGTCAGCGTTCTGTAAGGAAGTCCCACATCAAAATTAGCTGAATTTTGAAAAAGGCAGAGGGGTTTTGGGGGAGGGGGGGAGTAAAAGAGGGTAACGAACCTCGAAAAAGGTACCCCAGAGAAAATCGAGAGGGAGGTTGAGGCGGGCCAGGAAGAGAAAAGCGATCTTAGGGGGACCATCGAAGTTATAGCGAGGAATACGAGATCTCCAACGGGTACGAGAGAGAGAGTTAGTAGGAGAAGAGATGTCGGGGTAGAAATGGAGGCGGAGGAGAGCGATGAAGCAAAGAGCGAAGGATAGGAAGACGACGAGTTTCCAGCCTAACCAGATAACATGGCGCACTAGTACCGGAGCGACGGCGGCAGCTTTCTTCGTCATGCTTCTTCCGGCGGCAACCGATCACTGCCTACTCAAGATCAAGCCTTTTATCAGCATCTTCATAAATTATATCATTAATTAGCATAAATAATCCAATCATCAATCAACAAGTTTCAAGAAAACAAGGACAGGAAAGAGAAGACAAACGTGTTCACAGTGAAGGGTTTTTATACCCATAGCTACAGCTAGAGAGAGACAGAGACAGAGCATTTTAAAATTAAAAAATTAAGAATTACTGCGTGCGTAGGTTATTAGGTTGCGTTGGGTCGGGATTATTCCAATCTATTGTCTCGCCCTCGTCAACTCCGAAATTGTCGTTTTGGGTTGGTTTATTAATTTCATTTTCCCACCTACCTACGCCACCGGCCACCGCCATTAAAATATGTTGGGCTCATGGTTGTTAGCCCATTTTCCTTCAAAGGTAAGTTAATGTATAACATGAACCAATGCCATCAAGTTGTTGGGTTTTGGGTGACGGATAAAATTAAAATCTTTAAGTTACAGATTCAGAGACAAAGTAATCTTCGGATTTTGCAATTTTGCACACCAAGATCATTAGCGATTTATATATTGGCTTTAAAATGTTACAACAAGTATCATCTATCTATATATAAACATGTAATTCCAATTTAACGGATGCCTAAACCCTAAAGCCAAAGATCCAAAGACCAATCCTGTAGGGAGCTGTCTTGTTCCTGTAAAAAGAAAAAAAAAAGAAAAAAGAAACAGCTGTTTTAATGTTCAAAGCTTGTCAAATATGTTTGTATGATTTAACTTGAAATGTTAGAACCTGTACTCTTTAATATATGCACTAGTTTGCATTTGCAACGTGGATGCAAGGATGCTGTACTCAAAACTGTTTGGGATCTCTGCATTTAAAAATGTGGGGCACATATATAAATGCCGGTGCACGAAAATTATTGGATGCTTCCTGCCTTGACGTTTTGACTATCCAATATAACGTTTAAGATCTTTCCAGGAACAAAGATTCTCTTTTTGATCGGTTTCCCATTGAGATATTTTGAGAGTTTCTCGTCTTGTGAAGCTAATGTAAATGCATCCTCCTCTGAACATCCTTTTTCGACCTGAATTGTACCTCTAGTCTTGCCATTTATCTGGACAGGTAGTATGACGGTTGATTCCTTCAAGTATGCAGGATCAGCCTGTCATCGGAGTATGAATAAGATTGAGGTAATCACATCGCCAAACCCCTTCCCCCCTGTCCTGTAGCAGGTGATTCTACAAATACGAGTAGTAAAATTATGTAAATATAAATTTGAACAGAAATTATACCTTAGGGAAGGCCTCGTATGCTATTGAATCTGGATGACCAAGGCGAGACCAAAGCTCCTCAGCCATGTGAGGTGCATAAGGTGAAAGCAACAAGACAAATGCTTCAATAATTGCTTTTGGCTGCTTATCCCACTGATGGCATGAATTGAAAGAAGAAATCAGATCACAAATACACAAACACAAGCATCAAACAGAAAACTGAAGAATATGGAGGTGGCATTCTCGTAGACATCACACGAAAAGTGATACCTAACTAAAAAAAATGTTAAAAATGACTGAAGGCAATTGCCCCAAAATAAAATCTTCCCAAGGATGGTGCATAAGTGTGGGCCTTTGCAGATTAGCAGATAAACAACTTATGTAGGTAGATCACAAGCATATTCAACTTTGCTTCAGACCTGATATGCACACAGTACTTTTAACACCAACTACCCCCACAACATCACAAGGTAATTCAAAGCCAAGGAAGTACTATTCCTTAAAAAAATACAATAAAAAAATCAAGAAGAGGAAAGTATTCATGTTATTTATTCTATGTATACCAAAATCAGTATAAAGATCTGCCTGTATATAGCAAAAGAGAAAAAGACCAAAAAAAAGGTCGAGCTTCATTTGCTCAATGAATAAAACCTTATATGCTGCATTAATGAACTCCATCATTGCAGAAATTCCAGTGTTGAACCTTGTCCCTTCGATTTCCTCTGTCACCTGATTAAAAAATTTAATCTTCTCTCAGAAAGCTAACAAGGATCTTAGGTTTCAATATTCTTGTTAGTTGTGCACTCATAAATGGCAAAATTGATGAAATTCGTTCTGGATCACACTGATAAAATATTATCTGATCAGGAGAAATTCCTGGGTTATTTAACATAAAGGCATAATAAATTGGTCATTATAAACCATCTATAAAGACTATAATCCTGTAGGAAGTGTATACTTCTTTGCAGATAATGCAACATTGCCGTCAAAAGAGTGTAGAACATGACCTTAGCTATGCATTTATGGAGAGCGCGAAGCTGTTCCGTAGTAGGTTCCTCATCAGTAACCAATGTTCCATCCCTGAATGCACCATGATGTAAGGGTGAGCCAACAATCAGCCTCCAAGTTCGTCCCAAAAATCGATGGACCCCTTCAATGCCACTAGTATTCCATGTTTTTGAGTCTCTACAAGCAAAATGCAATAAGCATATTTGTTGGGTTCCCTCATTATAGATGATGACAAAATACTAAAATAAATCCAACCAAATATTTACCGAAATGGTCCCATGAACATTTCATATAATCGAAGAGAATCTGCACCATATTCAGAAACGACATCATCAGGATTGACAACATTTCCCCTACTTTTACTCATTTTATGAGCACGTGCAATCAAACGAATGTTTGGGTTGTCTTTCAACACAAAAAACTCCCCAGACTTCACAACCTACAAAGGGAACCACAGAATATAACAAGATGACTGCCATAATTTATAGGCTCATATTCAGTACAGCAAGTGAACAACAAAGGAGACGGAACCATATCAAAACATGTTGAAAAACTTACTCTTTCCTCTGGAATGATTTCTTGAAGGTATTCACCTAAGTCATCAGCAGAGTCTGCAGATATATAGTTTCCATCTGTGTCTTTGCAAGCCGTATATTGAACCTGCCACTCCAAGCATAAGAAAAGCTTCGATTGTAGTATCACTTTACTATGTACAAGAAAGTTTGCTTACTTCCCCAAGAATAATCCCCTGGTTTATGACACATTTGAAAGGCTCTTTGGTTGATACAACACCAATGTCATATAGAACCTGAAATATAGAATCAGAAAGCCGTATCAGCAATGTGTAGAAAAAAAAATTAGACAGTTTTGATTTCCAAAAAGAAAACCAAACAGTTTGTTCTCGCTCTTAGGCAGCACACAATCAAGTTAGGACTGCATGTCCCTCTGTATCTCTACAGAACCTTCCAGTCATAAGAACAGCATTACCCTGGTTGAATATGAGAATAGTAGCAGAAAGACAACTGATCTTTTATGTTGAGGCTCTAAATATGTTAAATTTGGTCCTATATTAGCTCAAAACATAAATACTTTAGTAGCAATCCTGCGTAAAATATTTAAGAAGGCAGACTTGTTTTTCATCCAAGATAGCATCATTCAATAGAAAATAAAACAAAAAGAATGTTCAATCATGTTCTATAAACAGTTCTACATGTGAAGTGGCCCTTGGCTATCACTTTGGAAATCATACGTGCATATTTTCATAAACGATAAAATCCAGACTTACCTTGTGCCAGAACCTTGAATAAAGTAAATGGAGAACAGCATGCTCAGCACCACCAACATAGACATCAACTGGGCTCCAATACCTAGATGTAGAGATATAATTAAGGAAAGCAAAGAAACAAGGCAATAAAATGCACAGAAAAGCTTTCTTAGGTTCTTCATTAAAACCTGACGACAAAAATAAATTTTGTTATAGAGAGAAAACTTAGAGAATTCATGTCAAACGATGAAAAGATGCCCTTACTTTTCTTTTGCCTTATCAACTAATTCATTGGAGTTTTTGGGGTCCATAAATCTCAAATAGTACCTGAACAAAGATGGAAAAGTATGAGACAACGACATTCTACCAAAATATCAATAAAAGACTACACTGATTTCTCCATCAAACCAACATGAACCAGCAAGTATTCTCTTATATATCAATAGAGATTCCCAACTTTCAGTTTCATATTCCACAATTTTTTAGATGACCTTTATCTTTCAAGAAGATATCCCTATTTCATTATCTTACATCTTCCTTATGAAGCATCCAAGGCATTTCTAAGAAGAAAGAAAAAAGGGTAGAAGAAGCAACTACTGAAGAGATGTTTAATGATAGAATTAAACTACGGAAGGTAATTAAAGGTGCTTTACCAGCAAGAGCCAGCCCATTGTGGCATCGTGTTTGTTTCTCTCGTGGCAGGTTTCCCAGATGAAGGATCTATGGTTTTGATCTGAGATAGATTAAGGGATCAAAATTAATGCATGATTGACCATATCATTTGCATAAGTACGAGGATAGGTGAATGAAATAATAAAAGAAGCAAGGGCTAAGATTGTACCCAAGACACAGCTTTGGACAGTGGTGGTTCCCCTGTTCCACTTGGAGTAAAATCATCCAATTCAGGAAGGGTAAGGGGCAGTTCAGATTCAAGAACTGGAAGGCTCTCACCACTATCTTCTAAGAAGATGACTGGGATAGGTTCCCCCCAATATCGTTGCCGAGCAAAAAGCCAGTCCCTCAACTTGTAGTTCACCTAATAGATAAAACAACTGCTTAAGTGAACAATGACAGAAATATACATGATTATGGTCATATCCATCCCTTTCACTGACAAAATGTTTCAGGTAACCAAGAAAAGTAACCTTTTTCTTCCCCTTCCCAACTTTCTCTGCCCACTCAATAACTCTGTAAGCTGCTTCTTTGCTTGACAAGCCATTGATGTCAAGGCCCACCTTCAAATTTGAAGAATTAACAATGATGCCTTCTCCTGAATAAGCCTTCCCAGATTCAACACAACTTCCATTATTGGGTGTCACAACCCATTTGATTGGAATATTAAGCTTTGAGGCAAACTCATGGTCACGAGCATCATGTGCAGGGACAGCCATAATTGCTCCAGTTCCGTAACTGCACAAATAAATTTAGTTTTTTTCTTGTGAATTGGTAAAAATTGTCCATATCAGATTTTATTCTAGAGAAAACAGACAAATGGGCAGCATAAATACATCACCAATTCATAACAAATACAAATGGAGAATCAAGTCAAACACACCTCCCCAACACATAATCTGCAACCCATATTGGAATGGGTTCCCCACTTGTCGGATTTTTGGCATAGCAACCACTGAAGACTCCTGTTTTCTCCTTCTGAAGTTCAGTCCTTTCAAGATCACTCTTTCTAGAGGCAATGTCTTGATATCCCTCCACCTGAATTGTAACATTCATTGTCCTCAAGTTACTGATGTTACTAAAAAAAATGGTAGGTTAGAAAGGAAACAGTAACATACACTTTCCCTCTGCTCTGTAGATACTATTGATGACAAAAGAGTATACTCCGGTGCCACGACTAAATACCTGCATACAAATAACCAGTGAGAATAAAATTCTTCAACTATAATATTGAAATAAAGACACCTAAGAACAGGGGACAAGGAAATACGTTGCACCAAATATGGTATCAAGCCTGGTAGTATAGACAGTAATTTTCATGTCTGTTTCCCTTCCATCACTGTCAAGAACACAAAATTCAACTTCAGCACCCTCTGACCTCCCAATCCAATTCCTTTGCATTTCTTTGATACTTTCAGGCCAGTCAAGTTCATCTAAATCTTCAAGAAGACGATCGGCATAAGCAGTAATCTTCAGCATCCATTGCCGCATTGGCTGCTTGGTAATAAACAATGACACTGTAAAATATTAAACATTCACAAAAACTGGGAATAAGAGAAGTCTCTAAACTTAGAAAACTAGAGACACAGAGCAGAAATAATGAAACTAACATACCTTTCTGATAACAGGATGACCCCCACGCTCACTGACACCATCCACGACCTCCTCATTTGCAAGAACAGTACCAAGAGCTGGACACCAATTAACCGGTACTTCAGCCTGAGCTTAGATTTAGATCAACCATCAGATTGAGTATTGATTGGGGATGTACTAAAATAATAATAGGAATAATGAACTCGAAACTAGTCATAAGCCAGACCTGGTAGGCCAATCCTCTCTTTAACAATTGAAGAAAGATCCACTGGGTCCATTTATAGTACTCAGGTTCTATGGTGGATATTTCACGGTCCCAGTCATATGAGAAACCCAATGATTTAAGCTGCAAGTAAATGATCGGGTAAGAGGCTATTCAAGCTAATCACAAAGATGAGCAGAGCTATCAAACCAACTGCCAAGATGACCAGAAATTGGCAGACTTAAGAAGCTATACATAAAGAAAACAATAAAAGCTTCTGAGAAAGAAGCTTTCTCTTACTGACCAACTAAATGGGTTACATTTACAACTCTTTGCCTCTTTGAAAGTGGAGGACTTTGACCATATATTTTCTTTCTTTTTCTCTAAATAAACACAGAATCAAATACTGTCTCTATATATAATTGATTGGTAATAAACATGAGAAATATGCAAGACAGTAAGATGTAACTTCTAAAATCTCTACTATCAACAATTCATCATATACATTTCACATAAATTTGATCTCCAAGCATAACAAAGTGTAATAACCTGGGAGCGGAAGCGATTAATGTTCCTAAATGTTGTGAGCTTTGGGTGAGTTCCAGTCTGCCAACCACATTATGAAAGCAATTAATAAATTAAAAACAGAATCATGGCATTGTAAAATAATGAGAATTACCTAATCAACGATTTCAACACAAACCTCAATTGCATATTGCTCAGCAGGCAATCCAAAAGCATCCCATCCCATTGGATGCAACACATTGTAACCTTGCATTCGTTTGAACCTAGCAAGAATGTCTGTGGCCGTATATCCCAGTGGGTGCCCAACATGCAATCCAGCTCCACTGCAAACATTTAACACAAACCTTCATTCAAAACAACTCACTAAAAAGAAGAAGAAAAAAAAAAGACCCCTCAGGCCTCAAGGGGAATGCAACTCCCTGAACTATCCAGTTCCTACATATTTATCAGTGGAACTCCAAGCAATGAAAATACAACCATTAAAAATCGAGAAATGGACCTGGGATAAGGGAACATGTCAAGGACATAAAATTTAGGTTTAGAAGTATCAACATCATTAGGTGTACGAAAGGTTCGATTTTGTTCCCAATAACGCTGCCATTTGGGCTCAATTTCATCAAACGGATATGCCCTTTTCACAAGCACTGGCTTCTGTTTTTGCTCCTCTTCAACTTCACTTATGGAGCTCCTGGTTCTACTCCTGCTAACTCCGAAACAACCATAACGTAAAAGAGTATGCTTTTTATACAGAAACGAACGACTAACGTGGGCAGGTTTCAAATTTCTTGGGAATGGAAGAAGACTTCTGCTCGAAAAGAGAAACGTAGGATGAGTGAGAGGAGGAGAGTGAGGAAATGGTTGGAGTTTAGTATGGGTTAAATTCATTTTCTGGTCATGAAATTAAGGCTCAAAGAAGAGAAGAAAGACGTAGCTATGAAAGAGTGAGAAGAGGTTGCAGAGGAAACAGAATGGGGATAATGTTGGGGATAAACTAACTGATTGGTTGTTTCTAACTTGGGCCCTAATATTTGCCTTTCTAAGAAATTTCTGGGCCCAACTGGTTTTTTCTTATACAATATTGGATATAGAGTAGAGGTATCATAGTTCTAGAG
>CM025150.1:30303615-30316616 GCA_013467495.1 Gossypium gossypioides
AAGAAATCTAGTACGTTTTATTAATTTTATAGTTTTTTTTATAATTTTAATAGGATTATATCAATCTTAATATTTTTATTTTCTAATTTTTTATAGAAAAATATCAGATTAAATCAAAAGCTGTCACGTGTTATTATTTGTTTGGTGTGTTAATTTATTTTAATGATGAATGCAATTAATTGTATTTTATTCTGATTTCATTTTTTCTTTAAATTTTTTATCCTTTTAAATGGAAAATTGTATTTTTACCCGCAAAATTAATATATCAACTTAAATCATTTCAGTATTATATTTAACTTAAAATATAGTTTTATCTTAAATTTCAACATAAAGTATATTACTTCACCTCTTGTTGCAGTGAAAAACAAAAATAATAGATGGAAATATATATACAGTGATTGGAAAACGAATTTAGATAATATACTGACTAAATTAAAATTTTAGTTTACCAGCAAAGGGGAAAAAGAAGAGCCGAGGATCTCTCATCTCTCTCAGTTTAGCTAATTCCAAATTCCAACACAGTGAAACGTGAAAGCGAAAGGGCAAGAACAATACAATGAAGAGAAAAGAAAGAGGATCGAAACTCGAATGTGACAGTGAAAGGAACCTGAGCAAACAAGTGCCAAATTGTCAATACCTTGCTTCCATACCATGTCTCAACCAAACCCCTTTTCCCTGTTTTTTCTATTCTACTTTACAACTCCTGTTTTTTCTTACAACATTTTCACTACCGACTCTCTCTCTTTTTTTTTTTCAAATTTGACCGACACCCACAACGCGAAACACTCTTCACATGTAATAAACACACAAACACACACACACACACACACACACGCAGACACTCTCTCTTCATTTACTACCCAATACCCCTCAAGCTTCGGATCTCTCTTTTCTTTCTTTTTCTTTAATGGCGATGTCTCCCAACTATTTCTTCTTCCCGTTTTCTTCTCTTTCTTCTTCCTTGTATTTCTTCTTCAGCTTCTTTTGAATGTCCATGGTTCTTTATCATGTGCTCCACCTCAACTGATCCTCACCTCTATACAGCTTCCAATATCAACTGCAACAACAACTACTACAAGACTAAAACAACAACCCCAAAAATTATAAACAAAAGAAGCTAGCAATGGGTTACAGTAACAGACCCTTTTCTCTTTCCATGACTCGTTTGCTGCTCAATGAGTTAGTCGTACTCGGTTTGATCTTTGCTTCCACTCCAGCTCAATGTGTCACTGATTCTTCCGATGGTATTTCTCGTTTCTCATTTTGATTCTTTTTCTGGGTTTTTTTTTAATTGTTTAAGGCATTGGTGATTTGGTTATCTGATTAGCTTGGCAAGTATATGTATATATATATATATTTGACTTTTTTGGCTTAGATGTAAATGTGATTAGTAAAGATATGAACTTTGACCTTGATCTTTTATTATGCTGTGTTGTTTCATTAAGGGAAAATTTAATTGCTTTGATTCCTTGATTTTAGTTCTGTTTGGAACCTGGGGATTTGTTATTAAGTTGTTTTCTTTCCTTATTTGTGGTCAGTTCAAGCGCTTCAGGTTATGTACACTTCATTGAACAGTCCTTCAAAGTTAACAAATTGGAAAACTAATGGTGGTGATCCATGTGGAGAATCATGGGAAGGGGTTACCTGTGAGGGCTCAGCCGTCGTTTCTCTGTAGGAGATTGTATATATTTTCAGATATATCTATTTATCTTTTGGAAATTTGTAGATTGATCGGTTTATGTTTTTGGTTGATGTATTGTTGATAAAACAGTGATATTTCTGGGTTAGGACTTTCTGGAACCATGGGATACTTGCTCTCTGATCTTATGTCTTTGAAAACACTGTAAGCTTATTCCGTTGCTCCGATGCCGATATTCGTTTGAGATAGTAACTCTTTTTTAATCATCTAATTAGTTCATTGCCTTTTTTTTCTTTGTATTATGTTAGTGATTTGAGTAACAACAACCTTCATGATACAATCCCCTACCAGTTGCCGCCGAATGTTACGAGCATGTAATGTCTCTGATTCATTTTTCTGTTGTTTTCATTTTTTGGGGAATTGCTTAGGTTTTAAGATTCTTATTTATTAAATAATCATGCAGGAATCTTGCTGGTAACAACTTCAGTGGGAATCTTCCTTATTCCATTTCTACTATGATAACTCTCACTTACTTGTAAGTGATATTATCTCGAACGCCATGATGTTTTATTTTACTAATCACACAACCGAACCCGAACTTTCTTTCATTCCCTAATTCTAAATCTTTGGTTACAGGAATGTAAGCCATAATATGCTCTCCCTCTCTGTTGGAGACTATTTTGCTAATCTTGCCAGACTCGGGACTTTGTAAGAGAACTTAACCATATACATTTCTTATGTAGAATTATGCGATCTAAGTTGTTGTTCCTTGCTGCTTCAGTATTCCACTTATTGCTCGTCCAGTTCAAATACTAAAAGTTCTGTTTCAGTTGTATTTGGATAATTACTGAACTGATTTTGAAGCCATGCAATTAACATATTTCCTGGTTTGTCTTTTGAAGATCATATACCATGTTTTTCTTTAGGTCTCTCATGGTGGTACGGCGATTAGATGGTTTTGTAAAATTCGTAATGTCAATTATAGATTCCGAATTGTTTGGAACGTTGTTTAGGTCTCTCATAGTCTGTTTGAATATTTTCCTAACCGGTGTAGTTTGGGTACCTTGTTAATGCAGGGATCTTTCCTTCAACAACTTTAGTGGTGATCTTCCTCCTTCATTTAGCTCATTGAGCAATCTTTCTACACTGTAAGTATTACTTTAAAAAAGGTAAAAATGAAAGAGAAAATCTATCATAGTCATGGAGCTTGACCAAGTGCTATTGATACCTGAACTTATGGCAGGTATATGCAGAACAATCAATTGACTGGTTCTCTTAATGTCCTTTCGGGTTTATCTTTGACAACTCTGTAAGTTACTTTTCTCATATTCGACTTGGGTTTTTACTCTCTTTCAGTCTGTTCTTATGCAACCTTGATTCTTAACAGAAATGTTGCAAAGAACCACCTCAATGGCTCAATTCCTCAAGAGCTTTTTTCAATCCCAACTTTTATGTAAGTCTCGATATGGTATTACTGCTAATATGCTCTTCTGAATCTAGTTTATGCAAAATTTTAACTTCATTATAAAAAATGAAACAGATATGATGGCAACTCCTTTACCAATGAACCTGCCCCTCCGGGTAGATCTCATAATAAACATAATTCTGGATCTGGAGGTCATACATCCCCGGCTTCTGATGGTCAATCATCAGATTCAGATAATGGACTATCAGCCGGAATTATTGTAGGCATAGTTCTTGGCTCTTTATTACTTCTTGTTGTGGCAGTACTTGCTTTTGTTTTCTGCATCCGCAAAAATAAAAGAAAGGTGAGCGGTGCAAGAGCTTCAAGGGCAAATCTTTCCGTTAGTACCGGCAATGGTAGGTTTCCTTCTTCATCTTTCTGTTTTCCCTACAGTATTTTAGTTTGGAAAATTGAAAACATGATGTTAAAGAGGAGCTACATTCTTTAGGGAGTGGATCTATTTATTTCTCATGAAAGTGAACATTTTAGACTCGAGTAACTGATAGGCAGATATCTTATTTCTATAATTTTGTGTTGCTTAGTTAGTGGATCAATATATTTTGAAAATTGTTTGAGTCCTTTCATGTCAATTAGTCAAGTGTTGTTTTGGTTACTATTGATTGAAAACAATGATTTCTTCAATAGAGCTATTGATTTTAAAGAATTGGTCATTGTTGGCCAAAAAGAAAACACTTCAAGAAAGCTATCAATTTCAAAAAATGAAAAAAATGTTGGTGATATTCGTTATCCGGTACTGACAATAAATTCGAGAGAATTGATTCTAGTTCACCTTCTTTTGCTCAGCATAATCTTACTGGAACCTTTTTCCTGATTCATTTTTTTACAGTACATACCGAGACACAAGAGCAGAGGGTGAAAAATGTTGCTGCTGTTGTAGATTTGAAACCCCTACAGGCAGAACCAGTAATGGTCGAAAGGATGTCCAAAAATGGATCTCTAAACAGAATGAAATCACCCATCACTGCTACATCATATACTGTTGCTTCCTTACAAACAGCAACTAATAGTTTTAGTCAAGAATATCTTATTGGTGAAGGTTCCCTTGGTCGTGTTTACAAGGCAGAGTTTCCGAACGGAAAGGTAACTTATTATAATAAATGTTTAATATTAAAGTTCTCTCAGTAGAAAAAACCCGTGTCAGATAACTTGTGAAATAATACAAGACTTCTTTCACAATGATAGCTAACTCTTTTCATCTTGTTTGATGTAGACTATGGCTATAAAAAAAATTGACAATGCGGCATTATCATTACAAGAGGAAGACAATTTTCTGGAAGCTATATCCAGTATGTCACGCTTGAGGCATCCCAATATCGTTACATTGGCTGGATACTGTGCAGAGCATGGACAACGTCTTCTGGTATATGAATATATAGGAAACGGTAGTCTTCATGATATGCTGCACTTTTCTGATGATGGTAGCAAGATGTTAAGCTGGAATGCACGTGTCAGAGTGGCACTTGGCACTGCCCGGGCCTTAGAGTATGTTATATGTGTATGATATTTTTGAGTCTCTCATACGTGTTGACAGCATTTGGCTGCTTGCTTGCATATGTTCCTTTCTGATAAAGATGTTGTTTCAGGTACTTACATGAAGTGTGTTTGCCTTCAGTTGTACATAGAAATTTCAAGTCTGCAAACATCTTAGTTGATGAAGAGCTCAATCCTCACTTGTCAGACTGTGGTTTGGCTGCACTTACACCAAATACCGAGAGACAGGTAAAAAGTTTCTTTCAACAATAAAAATGAATCATCAGCAAACAAGGTTGCGCTCCACTGCTGTCTGTTAAGGGAAGTTTTACACTAGCTCTCGACTCTTTTTATTTGTTTAATGTTGCGCAGGTTTCAACACAGATGGTTGGTTCATTCGGTTATAGTGCTCCCGAGTTTGCATTGTCAGGAGTATATACTGTAAAGAGTGATGTATACAGTTTCGGGGTAGTGATGTTGGAACTACTGACTGGTCGGAAGCCACTAGACAGGTAAAACCCTTTTCAGTTTCCAATGAGTAGATAACAATCTCTATATCTTACTATCTTGGCATTCTTATGGTTCTATCTGTAAGTAAATTTTTTTGTGGTGTATTCTGCATTTTTTAGTTCAAGGGTGAGATCCGAGCAATCGCTTGTGAGGTGGGCTACACCTCAACTACATGATATAGATGCCCTAGCAAAAATGGTAGATCCTGCACTAAATGGCATGTACCCCGTGAAATCTCTGTCACGCTTTGCCGACATCATTGCTCTCTGTGTTCAGGTAAAAGAATTTACTAAGGCTTTGGACAAGTTGGATTAAGTTAACCTAAGTGGTTTTGTAGGGTAAAGAACAGAAAAATTGCTAACTAGGAAATGTTCTTATATGCAGCCGGAACCCGAGTTTCGACCTCCCATGTCTGAGGTTGTGCAAGCTTTAGTGAGGTTAGTGCAAAGAGCAAGCGTGGTCAAAAGGAGATCAAGTGATGAATCCGGATTTTCATATAGAACTCCAGATCATGAGATTATCGACATGTCATTTTGAGTGCGAGTTGAAACCAGAAGAGAATCGAACTCAAGAAATGGAAAAAAGGAAAAAGGGAAAGGAAAAAGAGGTTCTGTAATTATATCTCACATTGTCAGGAAGTTCATAGTTTACACTGCAAATATATAGCTGTATTATTGGAACATTATGATGCACATTCACGTTTTGCATCTTCTTAATAATAATTAAAAAAAGTTTTTACTTTAATTCATTGAAATAAAGTACATAAACATTCCTTTGTTTTGCTGTCTTGTTTTTCATTTTTAGTTTAGTCTCGTCTTTTGATCTCCATTTGGTCATACTTCTCTGGTGATTAACTATTAGACAATTGAAACCGGCCTAATCGTTACCGGCATTCTCACAATGTGATTTAAGCTTCCTGTTAAAATAATTTCACCAAAGCTGAACTCATTGGTCGATTTAATCACATTGATTTCTATGTCTAAATCTTGGGTTCCCTCCGGAGCTATAGTAAACCAAGGTGGACGCAAGGTGATGGTTGTCCCATTTGGCGGTATCGCTAAGCTTACATATGTCTCCGGTTTGGTGGCTACGTTCTTGAAACTCCGTCTCACTGTCAGTGATCTTCTTAGTGCAGATATGGTCACCGACGGTATGTTCAAGTTAGCAGGGTGGCCAACGGACTGACCGCACCACACTCTGGTGGCGGCTCTGATTGCAAAGCGATCAATGAAGGGCATTGAACACAAAAAGCTGATATAATCTTCAAATTCTGCTTCATGATGACATTATAAAGAACAAAGTAACATATATTGGTCAAGCTTGATGGTAGAATTTGGAAATGTGAAAAGGTTTACCTGATGATAAGACCAAGCCTGGATCCATGGCATGAGTTGGATTAACAAAGCCAGCGCCAAAATCAAAATTATTAGAAGAATACAAGCTCCCGATATTGAATCCTTCGGCCATTATAATCCCACCATTGTTATCAAACTTGGTGGCCGTGGTTGAGATTGCCGATGCAATCATCGATGGGTTCCAGGAAGGGTACTTTTGCTTAATTAGTGCTGCAATTCCTGCAACATGAGGTGCAGCCATGCTTGAACCCGACAGAAGAGCAAAATTGTAACCTGTTAGAATTGGATCCAGGGCACTCAAGGGGCTCCAGGCTGCCCAAATTTCATTTCCTGGGGCAAGAATATCAGGTTTTAGTACATCAGAAGGGTTCCGGTTGATGTCAATAAAACCGGGTCCCCTTGAAGAGAATCTGCTAACAATGGGTGCTTGGACACCAAACGAGGCAACTCTACCGTCTTGTATAGCAGCTCTAGCGTTGAACTGTCTTACAATGCCTCTTGCATCCCTTAATGTTTGTTGTTCATAATATTGAGATACAATCTACAAACAAACATAAAGATTGTATAAGAACTGGTTGATTACAATGGGAAAATTCCCTGCTGTGGAGTGATAAAACTATTTTTTACCTTTGCATCTGCAACTTTTGGGATTAAAGCGCCAGAAACAGAAAAAGGAATTGGTTGCCCAATGAAATCACCATAACTTGGATTTGCAACAAGAACAAACCCCATAAATCCAAGAACTCTTGCAGTGTCAAAAATGGCTGTTAAGGTGGATGTCTCGTTATAGAAACCGGTGGAGAAACTGCAAATAACAATACTACCCCTCACTACGTTAGGGTCAAAAGCTTCTGGATGTTGGCACTCTTCGACATACTCCGGGGTCCTAGGGAATGCTCCACTCAAATTGATTGCATCCTTAGCCAACACCAGCCTATACAGTAATGATCCATTTCCAAATGTTGGAGCTAGCAAAGACATGTATGATGCATATGTTATTGTCAACTTTTAAGGGTTTTAAACTAATCGCTGATGGTAAAAGAATGCATTATTACCTGATAACCCCACACCAGAAACATTTAGGCCATTTCCTAGGAGAAGAGAAGCAGTGTATCTTCGATCTGTCCTGGAAGCGGCTGCACCGACAACCCAAGGGCTGTAAGACAATACTGTCGAAGGACCAGGACCTGAGTTTCCCGCAGCCTGCACCACGAAAACCCCAGCTCTTCGTGCGAATAACATGGCTATGTCAAAAATGCTCAAGAATGTGACCGTATCTTGTGGTGGTTCCTCCGGTCCGATCGACAGCGTTAAGATATCCACTCCATCTGCTACTGCCTGTGGTGTCACAGCATAATATTATATTGGTAACATGGTTATGTTAGAAAATTATGTAGATTTCCATGCCCTACTTGATCAATTGCTGCAACCACATCCGCAAGGGTTCCCACCGTTGGATAGACAGCCTTATAAACAGCAACTCTATTTCCAAAAAGCAACCAATAGTCGATATCATTACTAAAATGATCCCGTAATACCAGAAAACAAATTCTGCAACAAGGAACCAAGTAAAACAGACCTTGCACGCGGTGCCATCCCACTGGCTCGTCCATAATAGAAGCCGTTAACCGTCACAGGGACTCCAGCATTTCCAGCGGCAATTGATGCAACGTGGCTGATCCAAAGGACATGTCTCCAGCGTTACAAACCAAGGAAAATAAATACACAGTAATGAATACATTACCTTATTTGTTTCATATATTACCTTCCATGGCCAACAGCATCAGCCGGTGAAGGAATGTCTATGGTAGCATTAAGAGAAGTGGCTGCTTGAGCCCCAGCTATGAAAAATCGGGCGGAAACTATCTTACCATTGCACGAAAACGGTGGGAATAGAGGACCCGTTTCACATGCACCAGAAAAATGAGAGAGATTGGACGTTAAAGGGTTGAGTATGTCATAAGCAAAGCTTGGGTGAAAGGGGTTGATCCCTGTGTCAACAAAACCCATAACAATCCCATCTCCTGCGTTTCTATCACCTCCTTCTTGAGTCCACACGGTTTGAGGTAACCCTAAGAACTCTGGAGTATAAGTAGTCATCAATTTGGCTCTTCGATCTCTTTCAACCAACTTCACTCCTTGAGCAAGTTGTAGTTTCTTAGCCTGAAAATTTTCATAGCTATTACAGTCAGAGAATGAAACAATGGCTGACAAAGTACTAAGAAAACAACAACCTGAGATGGTGTAGTGTGGACAGCAAAGCCATTAAGGACATGTTTGAAGCTGTATAGCTTGTTATAGCTTCCCTTATCTAGAGTGCTTTCAAGAACTTGATCATGAGAATCTACCAACTTGTTTGCATGAACTTCGTAAGCTTCACTAATCATTCGTACAGAAAACAAACGAAGTGTTAAATTACTAAAGAGATAATCCAAAACTATAATTTGAAATGCTCTTTTACAACCTTTTGGGGTCGAATCTTCTTCCTTGTTGACTAGATAGAACATCACCATGAAATGCTACTGGTTCTCCTTCCATCAAAATCAAATATATCGATCTCTCTTCTACAACAGATGCAATAGTGCTGATAGCAAGAAGATGGAGGAGGAGAAGAACTGCATAACTGGATGCAGCCGATACATCGACCCCGGTTGCCATGTTTTACAATGGAAGGAAATGTGTTTACTTTGTGGAGTTTGTTGTGTTTAAATATAAAAGGCAATAGCAAGTTACGAACTCATAAATGGTCATTAGCCACATTGTTAACGTGATTAAAGCTGTTTCCTTTTATGAAATTGAGCCCCACTTGAAGAATTCTAGCGGTTACCTTTATTTTCTGCTTAGATTCAAATAAAATCTGGTTGCTAATAAAGATTGAATCAGGCTGATCATGTTTTGCCCAAGCCAATTCACACCAAACCCACCATGAAAGATGCATTGCTTCACAAAAATAACTGAAACTATTGACGAGTTCTCATCATTACAAAGTCCATCAATCCTGCACTAACTTTTCTTAATCACAATCTCATAAACTCTGGAAAAATGCTTTTCTTGAGTTCTCAACCGAGTTTTTGCACTTTTTCCCAAGTAAGATGGCAAAGCATAATCAATAAGTCAATAAGATGAGTTACCCGAAAATATCGGTTCAACATCAGAGAACTACAGACAATTGATCCTCCTGCACAGACATTAATCTCCTAAACCTAACACAGATACAAATGATGTCTCCTACACATAAGTTACTAACCAGCCACCAGCGTGGACAAAGCACACAATTTCTACAATATACAGCTCACATAGCAACGGCCTACAAGCTAAATCTGCGTAACGAGTCTTCTCTCATGCAACAAAAAACTTTCCCATGGTTTACTCATCTCTTTTGTCTTTTAGACTCCACCTGGAAAAAGATCATAAATATGAGAAGTAGAGGCGTAACCTCAAAACACATTAGAGTTTCCTAAGTATAAAGATAAAGGATTATTCCTCTTATATGCAGTGACATTTTTACATCTAAAATTTCCCTCTTCATAGCCAAAAGTAATGCTAATCTTAAAAACGTAAAAAAATGGAAATGATAATCATGTACACTGCTCGATATAGGCACAAAACCAATCAATAAATCAGGGGCGTGTATAGGTATGATTCAACATTCATAGCATGAAATATCGTAGGCAGTCGAACCATATATATATCAACAATGGCTAAGAATCATAACCAGCAAGATAAAAGTGTTGGTTAAGGAAATGTATGTACATTGATTACCGTCCTCTATAATAGCCGGGAAATAACCAGGAAGCAACGATGATAGCGACACCTAATGAAGAACTTGTAAGCTACTACCGAATACAGTATGCTCAGTGAAATAAACATGTTGATATAGTGAAATATAAACGAAAGTAAGTTTTCGTATTGTGCAAGAAATCAAGGACTCTTATCACTGCTCAAAGTAACTTGTACGAGTTGGTATTATTGGAACTACAATATGCCAATACCCTTCTTGTGCTGCATTTAGTTCGATGCATGATTTGCGCATGATGAAAATTCCTGTTAATTTCTCCTTACTTTCTAATCTTCCTCATAGGAAACCAGAAATTGAACCGGCAAGTTGTGTATTAGAGGATTAGCAAATAGCAATCGGCCTTGATCACGAGAAAATGGTTGAAAATTAGCCCTACCTTTGCATCAGATACTGGTGATGCATGAAATCCATTCTGAAATTGTTTGAAATCATCCTCGGAACATTCAAAACAGACAAAGTGTTCCAACATTTTTGCTTCTTCAATTGTCATGCCTACACAAGCAGGATGATACCTACAAGAATGGTAAGGAGAATATTACAGCAACCTTACAAACTTATCAGGCACGCAGTCATACAAGGAAGCATAAACACCATACCAATCCTTGCAACCCTCACATTGAACCATAAGATCATCAGGATTGTACGGCATCTCACATTTGCAGTACCTTCAAAAGAGAAAAGCCCAGGGGCACCAAGGAATAAATGCTTTATATTTGAACAAGTCATAGTAGTCCTCGTATTTCACAAACCAACAAGTCATACTACTCACACAGCAACTCGATCAGGTGTAAAGGCTCCGGTAGCAGCTTTATATTCAAATCTACAATAGTAGTCCTCAGCCCCAACATTCTCAAGCTTGGTGTAGTTCTTGAAAGAATGAACAATGCACTTCCCTTCAACGGTTTGAGCACTCTGCACATCATAGTGGTCAGACAAAAACAGCTCCTTTGCTCCATGGAATTGCCTCCTTCCTCCAAGTGATTCCTCAGGACGGTAATACCATCGCACTCGAACCTTGACGTTGTTCCTGTTATCTGATTCGATTTTCTCAACCCGGGCCACATAGGGGGGCTTACCGATATCAGAAGGACGCATCAGAACACAATCCCCCACTGCAAAAACATCACAAGCAACATTACTTAACACCCACTTAATTGCATATACATTAATGTTAACATGGAGTTATAGATGCATTGAACGATCCCAAGGTGCAAAGCCACCACCTTAGCATCTTTCAACACGAATGCCTTTGCATCCATTAAACCCATCAACAAAGGGTTGACTCCTTAACCATCAAAACCGACGTTAGCCAACATATTTGAAAATTTCATATTGACAAAAACGAAATGCCAAGATTCAACAACTTTTAAGGGCATATAAGTAAGATGTAGGCGTGTATATACATATAAACCATTTACCTACCTCTAACAATTTTGTTGGTGCCTCTAATGGTGTAAGAATGGAGGTCCTTCTTCCCTGCTTTGAGCTTGGGTGCAGAGACCCCTGGTCTAGTTTTTGCCATGGAAGCTAGGGTTTGAACACTGTTGAAGACTAGAGGTTTAGAGGAAAGCTGCAATCTTTAGGTTCAAAAAGTGAAACTGCTAAGTCTTGAAGAATTAAAGGAAGAAAGACAGTTCTAAGTTGCCCTCATGGGAGAGAGATGGAGTAAAGACAAGCCAGACAAGAAGGAAGGACATTATCTAGAGACCGTACAATGAAGAGATTGTGATTTTATTATAACGATGAGGATAAGTTAAAAGTGTATTTTTGTTGTAATCATTCTGAATGTTCCAATGAAAACAAGAGCATGCTTGCTGTTAGAGTTCCAGATCATATATGTCTTTAGCTTACAGATTCCAACTTCACCTTTCATCAGTGCCATCCCATTTCATTTCCAACCCATTTTTTTTTTTCTGTAATTAATACTTCACTGCTGGGCTCCAGCTTTGAGACTTGGAAATTGGCATGCTGAGTTCACTCGGACTCACACTCACTCACGCTTTACAGCTTCAGCCAATGGGCATGGCCAGCAAATGAGGCCCATAATCTTAGAGATTTCAGCATCGTTGTTATGATTAAATTTGTCTCTATCTGTTTTTTAGGTCAAATTCTGCTATTAGACCCAGTACTTTGTGTAAACTGTGGATCTAGTACTTGTATTTTAATTTGAACAATTTTAGTCCCGTACGTTTTGAATTTTGAAATTTTAATCGTGACCCGGTGGTAACAGTTAAATATGTTTGCTTAAATTATGTTATTAGTCTTGTATTATGCGTAAAGTTATAGATTTAGTCTATGTTCACCAATTGAATCATTCTTAGTAGCTATATTCTTTGAATTTCAAAATTTTAGTTTTAAAGCAACTGACGGTCGTTAAATCTATTAATTGATTTTTTGTGAGTAATATGTGAAAATAACAAATAGATATAGCATTACAAGGTGATAATATGTTTGACACATCAAATTTTAAAAATAACAGAACTTGACTTATTGAATTCAATAGTTATCATTTGGTTAGGGCTAAAATTTTCAAATTCTAAAAGTACATATACTAAATCAACAACTTACACAAAGTACAGGGTTTAATAACAGAATTGAACCTTTTATTAATTAAAATTTATTATGAATAAAATTTTAAAAAATATACGGTCAACTCTCTGAAACAATCTATTATAAAAGCATTTCGTTATACAATCAAGTTTCTAGTAGAATCGAATTTTTATGTTTTATTTTAACGCTCTA
>CM025150.1:30355841-30369248 GCA_013467495.1 Gossypium gossypioides
AAATATAAACATTTGTTTTCAATTTTAATATTGTTTTAAAACATATGTTGGGGATAAACCTGGTTAAGCAACGAACAAGTAAAATAACGAAGAAATTGAAAAGATTGAACACAAATATTTTACGTGAAAAACCCCTTCCGAAGTGGATAAAAAACCACAAGAAAAAATAATTTCACTAAAACTAAAAAAACGAAGAGTACAAAAGATTGAGATAAAACTAAAACCCGAAATAAGAACCCTCAAAATGTAAAAACAAAATTCTCTAAAAGCTTGTAAAAGCTAATAACTAAATGTGTTATGGGTTATTTTTCTAGGGTGGAAAAAAAGAGTTTATTTATATTTCAAATAATATTAAAATAACTTACATTAATCAAAGTTTAAGTGGGAAACTAAAAATAAAGTTTAATTGGGAGAAGAAAAGCCGAAAAATGCGAGGCATAACACCACAAATCTCCACCTTGACTCATATTTCCACAATATCTTTTTTGCGAAAGCCCACCACAAGCTTATCTCAAACTATGCAGGATACTAATTGAGTCAAAATTGTGCTTAGAAGCTGGAAGACTTCTAGTCTTCGACTTGTGCATTGCCAAATCAAAACTAAATTGGGTTTGATTTCCATAAACGCAGTGCCCTATCTTTTCAAAACTTGAATCCAAAAGAGAACCTCTCTTATACGAAACAATCATACCTTTTCCCCTCCTATAACCAAGTTGCCTCCGCTTTAAACGAGTCGACTTTGACTCTTAAACAGACAAGGGACGTCTGATTTCATCGGTCACCAGTGATCCTTCCAGAACATTATTTTATCTAGAAATGTAAATGTTATGAAATGCGAGGGAGTTGATGAGAATAAGAAAGGGATTAATACTCACCATGTGGGATTTGTGATATATTTTGATAGATGAATATTTAAAATAATATATTTTGAACTGAATATTATGCCTTGGTATGATTATATGTTTCATTTGTCTATAAATATGTTAACTAATGATGTTTATGGTGTTTAAAGAATTAAATAGTTATATGAGTACTTTCCAAGTATTCGATGTTATTTCATTTGATTCAACGGATAATTGAAGTTTTAATGAATGGATGCGTATGTGAAAGAACTGTGTTATGGAAACATGGAATGGAAAATGATGGTATATGAATATAAAATGAAAAAGGGAGAAATTGAGTAAAAGTTTGAGGAATTATGTATTGAAATTTATATTGATATGTATCATGTTTAATTGATTGGATATGCTTTTTAGTACACCTATTAACCTTGTGATGTGTTGTGAATTGGAAGGAAAAGTATGCATGATTTTAAATGAGCAATGTTCTAATGTTTAATCATTTATGTTTGGTAAGTTTAAGTTCCAAATACGAGCTTAATAAGCACTAGTTGCTTATGTATTTATTTTCTATGTTTTGTAGGTTATCGAAAAGCTTAATCGGTTGGAATTGCGTCGGAGCACGATCACACTATCCTTCAATCCTTTTGGTATTCTTTGGTTAAATTAGTAATGGTTATAAATAGCACGTAATAGGTTACAAGTTATTCAAGTGATTTGGCTTTTTTGAGTGGTGCCAAGCTTGTTGTGGTTAATGATGATAGATGATGACATGTTTTGGAATGGTTACTTGGTATGGTTGGCATAGGTTCAAATTAGGACTTTGAAATGGTGAATGGGACTAAGTTGGTGTGTGAAATGTGGTGCCTTTGAATGACATATTGGTTAGACATGGGATGGATGAATGTTTGGCATGTTGTTGGTGTTTTGAATGTGATTTTAAGCATGAGAAAGTACCTATAGATGGTATGGCTTGAAAGTTAAGAAATGGTGTTTGAAATGGCTTGTTTTAGGGGCAAACTGTACTACACACGACCTATGACACGGGCTGTCACACGGCCGTGTGCCACACGCGGCCAACCCACACGACCCTATATCTTTTAAATTTTAAGTGCAAGTTGAACTACACGACATCAGAGAGTTACACGGCCTGGCGACATGGTTATGTGACCCAACTTCAAATAGGCACACGAGCCAGCACACGGTCTGCGACACAACCGTCTGGCCCTATTTCGAATGCACACACGGGCAAACACACGGGATGAGACACATTCATGTGTCTCTACTTTGAATATCCACACAGTCTAGGTTGTGTCACACGGCCTGGCCACACGGTTGTGTGACCCTTGTTTCACCACTTTTCATGTTTTTCATGAACTTTTTGTTTTGTTTTGATTTGGTCACTAAATTGTTTTTAAGGCCCCAAAAGCTCGATTTAAGGCCCAAATATGTATGTTTTCTATGATTGAATTAAAATATTAGAGTTTAAGCTTAAGTTGAATTATTTGTTTTGTTTTGAATTGAAAGGTTCTGTTTTATGCAATAACACTCCGTAACCTTAATTTGGCGACAGAGATGGGTTTGGGGTGTTACAACTAGAGGTTCAAATAGGAATCGAGTTGGTGCTGTGGGGGTTTGGAGGGGATTAGGAGAGGATAAATGGGTTATGTGATGTGTTTAATGGAGTTCTGTATATTTTCTAGAATCTTGTCATCAGAGTTCCATTAAAGGCCAAAAGTTCTATTTTGGCTTGGAGCTCTCCAATGTATTGAAAGTATTGAAACTCCTCTGAGACTCATTAAGGAATGCAAAAGTGATATGTGAAAGTAAAAGTGTTATAGTGATATATGTGTTAAAGTAAAAACTATAAGTTATAAATTTAATTTAAATGATTTTATGTTTTGGAAAATGAATTAAAAGTTTAAGTATATTAGTGAAAGAACCTATGTGAATAAATGTTACTAAAAATTTATTTAAATTATATATATAAATGATAAAATTGAATTTAGTTGAGTACTTACTTAACTATTCACGTAGTTGATAACTCTAAATTATATAGTTATTTTAATACTTTTTTAACTTACAGTTTCGTACATGTCTTCCAAAACTTGAATAACTCTTTTAGACTGACCATTTGTCGAGGGTAAAATGCAGTACTGAATTGCAACTTGGTTCTTAATGATCCTTGCAGTTGTTTCAAGAATCTTGATATAAACCTTGGATCTCTATTTGAAAATATGGAAGATGGAATTCTATGAAGGCGCACTGTCTTAGAGACATAGATCTCAACTAACTTTTCCAGTGAATAAGTGGTGTGTACTGGCAAAAAATGAGCTGATTTAGTAAGTTGATCCACTCTCACCCAAATTGAATTCTTCTTTGAAGGACTGAGAGGTAGTCCTGATACAAAATCCATAGTAATTTTATCTCATTTCCACTATAATATTTCCAAAGGATATAACTTACCGGAAGGAACTTGATGCTTTGCTTTAAATTTTTCGCAAGTCAGACAAGTTGAAACATATTTTGTGATTTCTCTCTTCATTCCAGGCCACCAGTATAAACTTTTCAAATCTCTATTCATCTTGACACCTCCTGGATAGAGTGAGAAGGGTCTCTGATGAGCCTCTTTTAGAAGTTATTTCCTTTAACCTTTTTCAGCTGGAACGTACATTCTTCCTATGAATCACGGTTCACCATCTTTGTCGAACTGAACTTTGTTGCATTATCAGACATTATATGCTTTTTATACAAATCACACTGCACATCTTTCATCCGCTCTTCTAGAATTTGAGAGAGAAAAGTTGGTCTAACAGATAGCTCTACCAATAAATATCCATCATCAACCATACTTACTCTTGCTTGAAGAGATATTAATGTTGCCACTATTTTTGTGCTCAAAGCATTTGCCACAACGTTAGCTTTTCTAGAATGATACTTTATATCCAGATTATAATCTTTTAACAGTTCCATCCAGTGTCTTTAGCATAGATTCAAATATTTCTGTGTCATTAAATACCTTACGCTCTTGTGATCAGAGTACACATGACATTTTCCCCATACAGTTAGTGTCTCCATATCTTTAACGCAAAAACTACTACTCCCAGTTCCAAATCATGGGTTGGATAGTTCCTCTCATGTGGTTTGAGTTGGCGCATTGCATAAGCCATAACCTTAACTTTTTGTATAAACACACATCTAAGCCCATTCAGCGAAGCATCGGTATAAATAGTATACTCTACGCTAGGTTCTGGTTGTGCTAATATTGGAGCTTCAATCAAGACTGTTTTCAACTTTTCAAAACTTTGTTGACACTTATCATTCCATTCAAAATTTTCTTTCTTTTTCAATGGTCGAGTGAGAGGAGTTACCAATATTGAAAAATCCTTTCACAAACCTTCTATCGTAGTCTGCCATCCCCCAAAAATTGCAAACTTCAGTGATATTTTTTGGTGGATTCCATTCAAGTACTTCTTTCACATTATTAGGATCCACTTTAATACCTTCAACAAAATCACATTGCCCAGAAAATGTATTTCTCTCTTCTAGAATTCACACTTACTAAACTTGACATATAATTGATTCTCACGTAATGTTCTTAGCACAAGCCTCAGGTGTTTCTCATGATCATCTTCATTCTTAGAGTAAACTAAAAT
Source organism: Gossypium gossypioides (assembly GCA_013467495.1). NCBI lineage: Eukaryota > Viridiplantae > Streptophyta > Magnoliopsida > Malvales > Malvaceae > Gossypium > Gossypium gossypioides. Next base: position 30,360,337 of record CM025150.1, read on the forward strand.
ATAATAAAAAACCAACCACAAACTGATCCAAATATGGCTGAAACACTCTATTCATCAAGTTTATGAATATTGCAGGCACATTTGTTAAGTCAAAGGGGATTACCAAAAATTCATAAAGGTCATACCTTGATGGAAATGCAGTCTTAGGGACATCATCACCTCTAATCTTCACTTGATAATATCCAGATTACAGATCAATCTTAGAGAAAATCATAGCACTGCACAGCTGATCAATCAAATCTTCAATTTCTGGTAGATGATACTTATTTTTTATTGTTACCTTATTCAACTGAAGATAATCTATACATAGTCGTACTGTTCTATCTTTCTTCTTCAAAAATAAAATTGGCTCACCCATGGTGAAACACTTGGTCGTATAAATCCCCTATCCAACAGATCTTGCCACTGTGCTTTCAACTCTTTTTATTCTAACAGTGCCATTTTGTAAGGAGTACAGGAGATAGGCGTTGTACCAGGTTCCAATTCAATTGAAAACTACACTTCTCTATCAGGTGGCATCCCTAGAAGTTTTCCTGGAAACACATCTGAGAAATCCTTTACAATTGGAACTTGACTGATGTCTTTTCCTGATTCAGATGAATCCCTAACGTACCCCAAAGAAGCATCTGTGCCCTTAACTATCAATTTTCTAGCTGATACAAAAATTATTCTATTTGCTAAACCATTCTGTTCACCGGGCATTAATACTTTCTTAGCCTCAGTAGTCAACAGATGCACACCTCTAGCACGATAGTCTACTACAACATTATGTTTAGTCAACCGATCCAATCCTAAGATAGCATCAAACTCATGGAAACTTAGTAACAATAAGTCTGCCAAGAAAGTGTACTCACCAAACACCAACGGGAAATTATTTATCATCTTATTAACCACAGTACTCTGACCTAGTGGATTAGTCACTAACACATTCATTTCAGAATACACAACCTTAAGGCTTAGACCTTCTGCAACTTTAGTACAGATATAAGAATGAGTTGATCCTGAATATATCAATGCATAAATTTTGTTTTTGAGGAAATAAAATTTACTCGTTATAACTTCTGGTAGATCAACATCTTTTTCTTGCCTTCATTATATACGCTTGTGGGGATACTCCTAAACTTGGCTTAATAAAACATTTACTTGGTGTTCCCTGCGTTGAGCTAGACTTTGCTGCCACTCCAAGCCTAGCCTCTTGTTGAAACTTCTGAGGCCCACAAACTGCCTTTAGAGGGACAATCCTTAACCAGATCTTCTTTAGATCCACATCCAAAACATGCTCGAAAATGCCTCCAACGTTCTTCTCCATGGTTTCTTCCATAGTGCTCACAATTAACATTTCTCATTACTCTAAATCCACTAGAGCTTGCCATCGAAATAGTTAGTTTACTAAATCCTTCACACTTGAAACTCGTAGGCTATGAATCTCTTCTTGATGTTGAAAAAGCCTGAGCTCTAGGCTTCTTAAAACTTGTTAGAGGTGGAGGGCTAGACAATCTACGCTTCATTCTTTCTCTTTCAAAAGTCCTACTCTTGTATCAAATAATTGTTTCCATTTTATGAGCTTTAGTTGTCATAGTTGGTAAACTTTTACATTCTGAAGCTGCTATAAGAGCACAAATTTCATCTATCTGGCCCCACTCGAACTTATCACACATTTCTTTCTGTAATTGGAAAATGTACTTAGCATAACGACTGAGTCTAACAAACTCACGTTTATATTCCATCATTGACATCCTTTCTTGTCTAAGATACAAAAATTATTTCTTCATCTGCTCGGGGTAATGACGCTTGATACGATCAGGGGTCGAAGTTAATGTGGAGGTCCCAGCCGATGGCCGTGATGTGGTTACGGGTTCAAATATAACTAAGAGGCCAAGTGACGATCGTTACGCAGTCAAGAGTTCAAGCTTTTTGGATACCCGCAAATAATGCCCTGTATATACCATACATAAGATTGAGGCCATAATCATATGGAAAAACTCTAGGTACTTTCGGTGTAATCAACATAATATTTTTCTCTATTTCTAAGCAGCGATATGTTTAACCTTTTATTCTTGTCCGAAGGTTAACATCGAGGTGGACACAAGAGGGCTCTCAAGAGGAGAGCAGATGTTTCGGCACAATAGAGGTCAAACTCGGGTCAATGCAACAGCGATTGTAGTTATTAATGGGTTGTGTAATAATGACAACTGTCTTTGCTCCGAAAGGAATATCACCTTTACTACACCGTAACAACAGCTCCCTGCCTAAGAGTCCTTTTGCATCGATGACGGTACTGACCTTCGAATAAGAAGGAAGGTTAAATGTACCGGTGTCCTGAAAATGGAGAAAAAAATTACACCGATTATAAATGGAAGCCCCAAAGTTTTTTTGTATGAATATGCCCTCAAACTTCTATATGATATTTATAGGGCATCATTTTCAGGTATTAAAAAAGATTAAGCTCGTGGCCACATAACGATCGTCCTCTCCCGTTATACCCCGATCCATTATCGCATAACGGTCGTCGATTGAGACCTTCACATTAACTTTGACCCTTGACCGTAGAAAGCAAAATCACCCCGTAACTGACTTCCCTAGGATAAGATTTGGAGGCAATGATCCCTTCTCAGCATGATATATGAAATGTGTTCAGCTTGGAGTGCTATCGCATCACCGATGACTCAAGAATACCTCGAGCATAAACCAAATATTATTAGCAACCAAAATTTTTACGACTGAGAAATGGTTTATAGTGGAGAAATAGAAAGGAACGAAGAGAAATTATATGAGTGAAGGAGGATGAAGCTTGATATGTGAGAGCCATTTTATAGTTGTATAGACGAGTTTGTTTGTAAAGGAAAACCCTAATTTCTAATCAGCCCATCATTAATTAGAAATTAGTTACTAGAGTATCTACACATAGTTGACCCAGACTTTGTTTAATAATTAAAGCCCAATAAACCTTAACCAAATTAAATCACTTTTAATTTGGGCTTACCTATTATGATATTAAATAATAACATATAATTATCCTTATTATATATGCGATGTCCATATTTTCCAACAATATCTCTTTTTCATTAAAGGTTACAATTTTCTAGAAAAACGATTTGTTTTTAATGTTAATTTTGCAAAAGTTGTCTTCCAATTTATTTACTACTCAAAAACTCATTCATAATATTATAGCGAAAAGTGATAATCGGCAGGGTTTTGATTTAAAACCCAAATTTCATGCATCTTTAATTAAATTCCAAAATTCAATAACCTAACGAACTTAAATGTCATGCATGCCAAAATTAACCCAAAATTTAAATCCCATGCCACAATTCAAATAAAAAAAAAATATAGTTCCCAAATAACAAAAAATATAAATATTATGTCTAAAATATTTCTATTAAAAAATTATCCAAGACAATCCCTCCAATGCCAAGTCTGTGTCCCAACTTTGTGAGTTATCTATAAAGTAGGAAATTAAGGGGTTGAGCTCAAGATGCTCAGTGTAAGTCTAAACACAAGAAAAATCATTGCAAACAGAAAACATAGCATACAGAAATCAGTTTTGTTTTTCAGATCAGCACATCAGTATAGCATTTCAAAATTTTCAGTTTGCTTGTACATGCTTATGAATGACAAAGCAATTTTAGTTTATCAAAAAAGATTCTACCTAAATCTGCTATACATAGTTAGAGTTCCCCAGAACTAATCCATCCCTACACACTGCATTTTGGATAAACTACCAGTAATTTGCAAATAAACTACTAGTAAAAATTATGGGTAAACCACCATTATTTTTAGATAAAAAGTTTGCAAGTAAACCGCCAGTAAGTTGTGGATAAAACCACCATCGTTTGCAGATTATTAAACTGCCACTACTTCTTCCGTTCATATCGTCCCACCCCATGCTATGCAATATGACATGCATGTAACATAACAATGCAAACACAGTAGACATGCTTTAACATGTATTCGGTTCAACAGTAGCAGTAGACATGTTTAACATGTAATCAATAAGATAGAAACGGTAATAAAAATAATAGTTTATCGGAAATACATGGACAACAGACATGTATCATTAACATATTAGGTATATAACGGTAATGATTCAATCAATCATATCACGATTCCAAAATATACATAATATCAGGGTCGCAATTAAGTCTACACAAATTTTAAAAACAATTAAGGGACTATGCAGGGGCTAAACTAAACATATCACAAAATTCTGGGCAAAATTGTAAAACAGGGGTCACACAGTCGTGTGAGAGGATGAGGCCGTGTGGGAAGGGGTACACGGTCGCGTGGCCAAGCCGTGTAATAGCTTGATGCCTTGTGAAAAATGCTAAAGTACCCTACATTAAGGACTCGGGTGTGTGACAGGCCGTGTAATAGGTTTAGGCCGTTTGATTCACGAACTACCCTAAGATTTACAGGTGTACATGGCCTGTGGTACGCCCGTGTGGGAAACCGTATGGCTCTAAAATTGCACACGATCAACACCGGTTCACTTGAAAAAAACACACACCTTTCAGCACGAGTTCGATTGACAATTCTCACGGCCAATTCTATTCTGATTCACTTAAATCTGATCCTTCAATGACATATACACACATATTAACGATTGGTATCATGATTTTGACAAGATTTGAAAAGGATTGATTAATTCATTCAAAAGATTAACGTGGGATAATGATATTATGAAAATACGAGATCTAACCATTAAAAATGAATAGTACTTACCGACCTTTGGCAAAGATTATGGGTGCTATTAATGACAAATATGAACACCATTAGAAATCAAATAAGTGGGGAACGATTCAGTAATGGAAAAATTTGGCAACACAAAAGATGGAATATAAAGAATGAGAAAGAAGAAGAGGAAAAAGAAAGCGGAAGGCAATTTCTATTATAGTTTGGAAAGAAGGAATGTGAATGATCAAAATAAGGGAAAAAGCTGATTAAATACCTAGGGTTTGTAAACCTTAAGGATGGCACAAGAAATTTTACCCAAGCCTTACCGAAAATTAAAATAAATAAATGGGAGAAAGGGGTTTAAACTTGGGTATCTAGGGAGGGGCTCTAACACATAACCATTAAGCCTATAACTCATTTTTGCTTAATCACTTCAATGAAACTCAAATATATCAGGGGTGTGACAATTCTCCCTTTCTTAAAATAAATTTCGTCTTCGAAATTTACTTGATTCGAATAGATGAGGATACTATTGATGAATTGTGTCTTCCAGTTCCCATGTGGCCTCCTAAGTGTCATTGTTCCCCTACAGAACCATAAGAAGTGGAATTTTTTTCCTTCTAAAAACCTTTACCTCACGATCTAGAATTTTTACAGGCTCCTCAAATGATAAATCCGTTCTTAAATTAATCTCTTCGATTGGAACAATATGGGAAGGGTCCGATCGGTATCGTCTCAACATGGAAACATGGAATACATCATAGATATAGTCCAGTTTACGAGGTGGTTCTAATTGATATGCCATTGGACCGAATCTCTTAAGGATTCTATAAAGTTCGATAAGCCTAGGACTTAACTTACGCTTCTGTCTGAACCTCAACATTTTCTTCCAAAGAAACATTTTCAGAAAAACTTGATCTCTGACACTATACTCAACGTCCACTCTTTTTGGGTTAGTAAGCGACATCTGTCTATCTGAAGCCACTTTTAGTCTATCTTGAGTTAAATCAATTTTGCCCTTAGTCTCCTGTACTAGTTTGGGACCCAAAACTTTCTTTTCACTCAACTCAATCCAACACAGTGGTGTTTGGCACTTATGATCTTGTAAGGCCTCATAAGGTGCCATCTGTATACTTGACTAAAAATTGTTATTATAGGCATATTCAGCCAGAGGCAAGTGCTTTTCCCACCTACCTCGAAAGTTAATAATGTAAACTCTTAACATATCTTTTATGATATGAATAACTCGCTCGAACTGTCCATCAGTCTCCGGATGAATACTGTACTAGAGTCCAAACGAGTACCCAGTGCCTCATGCAGCTTCTTCTAGAATTGAGATGTAAAATGAGGATCTTGATCTAAAGTAATAGATACTGGTACCTCATGCAATCTCACAATCTCTGAAATGTACAACTTAGCCAGCTTCTTTAATAAATAATCTGTAAAGGCATGTAAGAAATGAGTTGACTTTGTTAATCAATCCACTATTACCTAAATTGAATATTTCTTAGTGGGTGTTAAAGGTAAACCAATAACAAAGTGCATGGTCACTCGCCCCTATTTTCACTTGGGAATATTAACTGGCTGCAACAAGCCAAAAGGAAACTGATGTTCTGCTTTTACTTACTGACACGTTAAACATTTAGCTACAAAATCTGTCATTTCCTATTTTAGACCAGGCCACCAGTACAGTTCCCTTAAATCCTGATACAACTTATTCTCTCTAGGATGTATAGTATAATGGCTACTATGCATTTCCCGAAGAATAGATTGTCTTAGATCTTTATTATTCGGCACACAATACATTTATCAGAAACATAGAATACCATCGACATTGAACCTAAAATCCTTAGTCTTACTATCCTCAACTTGCTTAATCCGTGGCGATAATGACACATCTAGTGATTGTTTATCCTTAATTTCACTGACCAATGTGGGTTTCACTTGCAATTCTGCTAGCAAGCTTCCATAATCAACCATACTTAACCTAACAAACATCGCTCTTAAATTAATCATCTGCTTCCTACTCAAAGCATCCACCACAACATTGACTTTGTCGAGATTATACTCAATCATCAATCATAGTCCTTTAGTAATTTAATCCACCTCCATTGCCTCAAGCTCAACTCAATTTGGGTGAGAAGATACTTGAGACTCTTGTGATCTATATAGATGTAGCACTTTTCACCATACATGTAATGCCTCTAAATTTTCAACACGAATACCATGGTTGCCAACTCCATACCATGAGTCAGGTAGTTGCACTCATGTGGTTTCAACTATCTCGGTTCATAGACAACTACTTTTCCATCTTGCAACAACATACATCCAAGGCCAGTGTAAGATGCATCATTATACACTACATACTCTTTTCTCGACTTAGGCTGGATCAACACCGGAGGTTGAGTCAACACAGAATTTAGCTTTTCAAAGTTAGTTTACTGATCATTCATCCATTTCAATGGAACATTCTTCCTTAACAGCTTATTTAAAGGATTAGCAATCAAATAGAACCCTTCAAAAAACCTTCGATAAGACCCGACTAAACCAAGGAAAATTCAGATCTTAAAAACATTTTTGGGTTGTTTCCATTCCAAAATAGCCCCTATATTTTTCAGATCCATTTGGATACCTTCAGCAGATACCACATGACTTAGAAACATTACTTCATTAAGCCAAAACTCACATTTACTCAGTGTCGCATAGAGCTTCTTCTCTTGAAGAATCGGTAAAACCACCCTAAGATGTTTATCATGTTTAGTTTCAAAATTAGAATAAAGCAAGATGTCATCGATAAACAAATGATGAACTAATCAAGAAATGGTTGGAACACTCAATTTATTAGATACAGTTTGGGCTTTAACAACTCTCTGTACAACCCCCAGCATCCCTTGGGATACAACATCATCACCATTATCATAACCTTCGCCACCAATGGCAGATAAATCTTTCATGTTAAAAAATTAAGGGACTACACAAGGACTAAATTGAATATATCAAAAAATTCTAAGAAAAATTGTAAAATAAGGGTCACACAGTCGTGTGCCCAGGCCATGTAACCGTCGATATCGTGTAGAAAACACTAAAATACCCTATAGTAAGGACACGACCGTCTGGTAGGCCATGTAACAGGTTTTGGCCATGTGATTGATGAACTACCCTAAAATTGTACATGATCACCACCGATTCACTTTGAAAAGACACACACCTTTCACCACGAGTTCAATCGAAAACCCTCATAATTAATTTTGATCCGATTCACCTAAATTTTATCCTTCAACAACAAATACACACGGATTAACAATTAGTATCAATATTTTGACAATATTTGGAAAAGATTGATTAATTGATTCGAAAGATTAACATGGGATAATGATATTACGAAAATACGAGATCTAATCATTGAAAATAAATAACATTTACTGACCTTTGGAAAAGATTATGGATGCTATTGATGATAAATCTATACACTGTTAGTTATCGAATGAGCGGGGAATGATTCAGTAAGGGAAAAATTCGGGTGCATGAATTTGAAAAGAGGAAAAAGAAAATGAAATGTGTTTTCTATTAGAATTTGAAAAGAGGGAATGTGAATGATCAATGTAAGGGAAAAAATTGATTAAATACCTAGGGTTTGTAAACCCTAGGGGTGACACAAACAATTTTACCCAAGCCTTGTCGAAAATTAAAATAAATAAATAGGAGGAAGAAGGCTCAAACTTGAGTCTCTAGGAAGGGGCTCTAACACTTAACCATTAAGCCTATAACTCATTTCTTGCTTAATCATTTCAATTAACCCTAAATATATTGGGGTGTGACAGAAGTACTTTGATCGGATGGAATATTTAGAACCAAACCTTGTGGCTCTAGAAAAAGAGCATGTGTGAAACATGTGGTTTTTGTTTTCATCCAGGCGGTCACACAAAGGACATTTTGAACATGTTGTAATATTTTGAGCACATAGTTCTATCCTGATAGCATATGCTCTGGCAAGTATTTCGATCAGATGGAATATTTAAAACCAAACCATATGGCTCTAGAAAAGGAGCATGTGCGAAGCTGATGGTCGTTGTTTTCATCTAGACAGTCACATAAAGGACATTTTGAACATGTTGTAATATTTCGAGCACACAGTTCTATCATGAGAGGGAGGTAGTTATGACACAATTTCCCAAGGAACACCATAACTTTTTTTGGAAGCCAAATTTTCCAAAGAGCCCTCCAATTTACATAGAGGG
>CM025150.1:30369348-30380251 GCA_013467495.1 Gossypium gossypioides
TTACAATTATTATTTTAAATTAATTATCACTTAATTTGTGGTACAATTATATATAAATTTTTTTTGACTAAAATTTCAGACTGGCCTTTATTATTCTCTATTTAAACAGATGGCATAACAAAGAAAAAGTCCAATAAAATTGAAAGAAATAGAAAAACAACGAAATTTGGCCCAAAAAAAGGCCTAAGAAAATTCAGCATAAAACAAAAAACAGAACAATCTAGAAACGTGAAAGCACAAAAAAATTGCCTAATCAGAATTATTTGAATTGCCCGTCCTATCCAAAAGACATCATTTCCTTTTTGACGGTATCAATTCTCAGGAAAGCTTGTTCTTCAAAAACCTGTTCATATGCTATGTGAAACTTTCCTTTCTTCTTTCCCCTTCTCCGGTCAATTTCAATCTGGTTCTCGCATCAAGTCAGCATTCTTTTGTTTTCCGGCATACCCAGGGACGTTCTTTAGCAGGTAAAACTCCTCACTCTTTTTTAAATATTCTGTTGCTAGTATATGGGCTAAACCATTTTTCTGATCTCGGAGTATATTTAAACACAATATTATTGAATCCAATTGTTATCTGTTGAATATCATGTATCTATGCTCCTACTTGTGATCTTTCTTGATTTTTTTTATTGACACTTCTTGATGATGGCTAATAAGTCTCCTTCAATAAGGATCTCCGGCCACTGCATTTCAATTCCTATTTAGACTGCTTTACGGCATGCAAGTACTTTGGCAGTGAAAATGGAGGCCGCGTCTTTATGGGTCTCTGAGCAGGATAAAAGAACGATCCCCTCAACATTTCTGACCACAATACCCGAGGCTAATTTGTAGTAACACCCATCATATGCACCGTCAAAATTGATCTTAACAATAAAACCAGGCGGGTGACTCCATTCTCTCAGCTCCTGCGGTTTTGAAGAATTTCTTTTTTTGATCCCGTTTAACTCAATTATGTAATTATTAACAAATCTTGCTATTTCCTAACTAGTGCTAATTTTCCTCTTATGGATTCTAGCATTTCTATCTCCCCAAATGGCCCAGAGCGCAAAACAGAATATTCGAGAGTGGTGGGAGGGGCACTGATAAAAAACCCAGGTAAGCCACTGTGTAAAATCCATAGTAGTATCAATAAGAGTATTCGGGAATGATAATGCTGTCTAGACTTCAACTGAAATAGGGCATTCGCGGAACAGATGATCACTTGTTTCAGCCCCTCTTCCATATTAGGGACAGGTTGTATTAAAGACTAGTTTCCTATGATGCATGTTGACTAGTGTAGGCAAGTAGTTCCATGATACCCTCCAGATTCTAATTTTTACTTTAGTAGGGAGATTTTGGTGCCAGAGTTTTTTTTGTAGAAGTTTCTATAGTTGGTTTGTAAAGCATAAGCTCTAGGATTAACACAAGAATTTTGTAATTGTTTATAGGTGCTACGAACCAAAAATTCGCTGAAGGCTCACCACTCCATATGAGAAAATCATCGTGTGGTTCTTGTGCCAGCGAGATACGGAGTATCTTCTCAGCATCTCCCTCCAAAAAGGTATTAACAATCAGCTCTCATTTCCATATTTGATTATTTGTATTAATTAACTAATCAACTTTAGAATCTTTCATATTATGAACAAAAGAAGATAATTTGAAAGTTTCTGCATCTGGAATCCAAGCATCATTATTAATTGTAACATTCATACCTGTACCCACCCTTCAGCAAAGCCCTTTCGCCAAAATACCCTTCGTCGCCCAAATACTTCTCCATGTATTGTATTCCCCAGTCGCGAGTTAATAAAGTCATTATTCGAGAAATTCTTTGCTTTAAGCACTCGTGCAACTAGATAATTTGGGTTGTTAATAATCCGCCAGCCTTGTTTTGCCAGTAAGGAAATATTAAACTGACCATACTTCTGAAACCTATTCCCCTTTCATCTTTTGAACGACACATAAGCTTCCACTGGCACCAGTGTATTCCTTTCTTCTCATGTCCTTTTTGCCACCAAAATTTAGCTAAAATGTTTTCTAATTTCCACACAAGGATTTAGAAGTAGAAAGCATGACATAGCATAAGTTGGTATTGCCTGGAGCACTGATTTTATGAAAACCTCATTACCCTATTGTGATAGTAGTGTCGTACTCTATCCTTCGATTCGAAAATATACCCTATCCATAAGATTTTGAAATGATTCTTTCTTTCGTTTGCCCACCACATTTGGGAGTCCCATATATTTTTCTGGGTTCGTTGAACTTCTCACACCCAATAAAGTCGATATTCTTCCTTTTTTCCTCTGTTGTATTTAAATTGTAGAAGATAGTTGATTTGTTAAAATTCACACATTGGCCTGAACATTGTTCGTATTCCATCATAATTTCTTTCAAAATCAACGCTATTTTATTTGTTGCTTCACCAAATAGGATACAATCATCCGCGAAGAGCAAGTGTGATATCTTTGGTCCCCTTCTGCTAGCTTTTGCTCCTTTTAACAATCCTTCTCTCATATCCAGTCTCATTAAAGATGAAAGTCCCTCACTACATAGTAGAAAAAGGAAAGGACTAAGTGGGTCGCCTTGTTGGAACCCCCTTGTAGGTTTGAAAATGTTTCCGCTTTTCCCATTAATTTTTACTGCGTAAGAAATCGTGAAAATACATTTCATAATTAGTGCCACCCGTTCCGCTGCAAAGCCCATTCATAGCATTACTTCCTTTAGAAAGCCCCATTCAACTCTATCATAAGCTTTGCTCATATTGGGCTTTATTTCCATATATCCTTTCTTTCTGGTACGTTTCTAGCGCAAAGTGTGTAAAATCTTATAAGCTAATAGCACATTATCAAAAATTAATCTTTCAAGAACGAAAGCACTTTGAGCATTGTCAATAAATTTCCCAATAACTCCCTAAAGATGATTTGCTATTGTTTTCGCCACAATTTTATAAATGATAGTACACAAACTAATAGGTCTAAAATTAACAAGACTTGTAGGATTCAGGATTTTCGGAATAAGCACAATATCCATCAAATTTATAGAGTCAAAACCATTACCATCATTCAAAATTCTAACATCTTTACCTACAATGTGCCAATATCTCTGAAAGAACAATGCCGGAAAACCATCTGTTCCTGGTGCTTTAGTAAGACCCATTCTTTTCAAAGCTGAATAAACCTCTTCTATCGTGTATGTTGATAATAAAGTTGCATTAATATCAGATGAGATACTAGAGTCGATACTTGTTAGTAAATGGGTTAAATTCCCAATCTCATTAGACGAAAATAACTTCTGAAAAAACATAGTGGTAGCCTCACTAATCTCATCTTCGTCGCAGATCTCCCTTCCTTCATCTAATTCCAACCTACTTATTGTGTTTATCTATCTACAAAATAAGGCATGTTTATGAAAGAAAGTTGAATTCTTGTCCCTTATTTGAGGCCAATTGGCCAGTGCCCTTTGTTCCCAAAACATCTCATCTTTATCAATCTCCAAATTAAGTTAAATTTTTGTATCAATTAGCGTTGCCATCGTGTCTTCACCCCTCTCCTTCTCTAATAAGCTTTCTAACTCCTTAGTAAGTTTCCATTTTAAACCTTCCCAACCTTTCTTAATTGTACTTGCCCACCTCTTCAGTCTGATTTGCAACCTTTCTAGTTTTTCAATGAGCATACCAGTTGAGGACTCCCAAGAGTTCTTAATTTCTTATTCAATAGATTCTTTCATAGTCCACAACACCTCAAATTTAAACCTTGTGATCCCCGTACAAATTCTTGCATTATATGTATTTAGAAGAAGGAAGCAGTGGTCCGATATCGAGTGTGGTAAATGTCGGATGTTGCCCTTTAGAAAAAGATGCAACCATTTTTCATTCGCAACTCCCCTGTCTAATCTCTCCATGATGTTTGTTTCTGGCAAGTTCCCTCTCTCCAATGTAAACCATACCCCAGTATACCCTACATCCACTAATTGGCATTCTTCAAGAACATCACAGAATGCCTCCATTCTTCTCTCCTCCCTCGGTATTCCTCCAATCTTTTCAAACGAATACATGATTTCGTTGAAGTCGCCACTTACCAACTAAGGATAGCCTTGATCCTGACCTAGTTTTCTTAATAAATTCCAAGAAACATTCTTATTACTTACATAAGGTGCACCATAAAACCCCGTAAATCTCCATTCCTCAGCAACATTATCCTCCTTAATCAAAGTATCAATGTGGCTTTTGGAGAAACTCCTTAACTTAATAGTAACTTCCCCTTTCCACACCAAGCATAGCCCACTAAATGAACCTTTCGCTCCCAAATCAATTCCATTCACAAAACTGCATCTCCTTCTAACTTTTTCCATACATTTCTCATCAATTTTTATCTCCATAAAGAAGACCATCTGGGGATTGTGTTGCTTTAGCAAATACCAAAGCCTATGTACAGCCCGTGGACTCCCCAGTCCATGGAAATTCCAACATATAATTTTCATTGTGCCCAGTCGGCTTACCTTTTGGCAGTCGCCGATCCATATTGATTGGGAACACAAAATTGTTCTGAGTTTTCCAACGCCTAATCTAAAGGAGCTACTACATGTACATCTTTATTCTTGCGTTTTGTCCTTTTATATCTGTCTTCACGAGAATTTATCATACTTCGCTCATCAGTTTCTATTTCTGCTGATTTCCTCTTTCTCATTATGCTTTCTTCCTCATCTTGATTCATCATTACCCCTGGTCTAATTCTTTTCCAGCTTGGCTTCTTGACTGATTTAGATTTGTCTTCCAACATACTGTCTATCCCGTTCAATCTCTCAATGTTCTCTATAACAAACCCTTCCTCCAGTATATCACCTTCATTATGACATTTGAACATTCCATCCTCATACCTTGATTTTGGTGCTGTGAACATCCCCGACTGCCTAGTGTCGTACATTAGGATTTTTTATTTTAAATCTACCTGCGTCTTCTTCGCCTCCTCTTTCCTTTTTAGTTGTAAATTATCTTGCAGACTCTAAGCCATAGCATTCCCATCATCTTGCTTTTTATTTATCCCAAAAAGCATCCCCGTGTCACCTATGTAGGAACATTGGGGCATCATCTTTTTTGAAAGGGAGCTAAATTTCAAAATTTATTTCCCAATTAAATTTAGTTAAGCTTTTAGTGCTAATGAATATGGTAAATCATCTCCAAGTTTGTTCTTTTCTGCAGGTGTTAACTCGATACAGTCTTTGAACCCATGCCCCATTCGTCCACATACAAAGAAGAAAGTCGCCAAATTCTCATATTTAAAGGAGATCCACGATTTCCATTGAATACATTTTGAGACGAAAATTCTTCTACGTAGAGGTTTCTGCACATCCAATTAGACTCTAAGACGACAAAAGTCTCCTTTCAGATCTAATTACTCCTCCAAAAGTAACTACTATGGCGTGTAGGAGATCTTTTTTGTCGAATTCTGGTAAACATGGTCCAATCTTGATCCAATACGGTGAAGAAATAAGCCGGATCTGACTTTTTTCCACCGGTTTAACCAACCGATTGAAGAGTATAAGTTGCTTCCGAAACAGCCATGGTCGACCCTCCATAACTGTCTCTAGATCTTCTTCAATTTCAAACACAATCAAAAACAAATTTTGCCCTGCCAGTTGAATCTCAAATTTTTTCCTAATCTTTCAGATACTTTTCATTTGTGCCCTAAAACTGTCCGGATTGTAAGATTTTCCTGTCCATACCGTACATAACAAAGTTGGTTTCTCACTTGGTACAACCACCGAGCTTTTGACCGATAATTGGACAAGCTCTTCTACCAGAAGGGAGATCTCGTCTCCTCCCAAACTCTCTACGCCACTACTTTTCTCCATCCCAAACCACAGTAGTTACTGTTTTCTCTAGGACTTTTAAGAAAAGCACTCTTGGCTATTTTACAATTATATATAAATTAAAACTAATGTTTAACACTATAAATATATGCATTAGTAAGGCAATTTCATTCAAAATAATATCTAAAAAATTACTGGAAAAACAATATTTTAGCATTATTTAATAGGCTTTGTTTCCATTATCATAAAAGATGTGATTTTTATTATTATTTGAGATGTTTATTCATTATTATTTTATATTCCATAATTTTACTATTAATTAATTTTAATAATCATAATTGTGAATGTTGTTTAACATTGTGTTGTGAAATATTATATTAAAAACAATAAAATATTAACATAACCGTTCTTTGTAGGTGAAAATTTTACTCATATTCGAATGACAAGTTGTCACATATATATTTATATATACACTACAGTAATACAAAGTTACAATTTAGGAAAGTTATCCAATGTGGCATAGTTTAGAAGTTGCCACATGTACATATTGTTCAAAGTTGCAAACTTAATAGTAATTTAAATTTTCATTTAAATGCTTAAAATTTTTAACCTCCCCAACCCAGCCTAGGCTTTAGACTCGAATTCGGAAGATTACATTAGTCATTGGAATGACCTAATAAGTTATCAAAGTTTATAAAATAGCCATATTAAAAATTTTATTTAATTTAAAAGAAAACTTAGTTAAATTTTCATAAAAACTCATGAATTAATAAAAATAGATTAAGTTATATTTTTTCGTATAATGGTGATTTCTTTTGAAACTTAGCTAATTCCTAATTTATTTATTACCCAAAATTCAGTTATAACCTAGCAGTGTAAAGAGATATTCAATTTAGTTTTTAATTACTATTCATAATCTGATGTCCTAAACTTAAATCAAATGTCATGCAAGATATATATAAACCCAAATCCTATGTCCCATGCCACAATTCAAAATAAAATAATATAGTCTATGAATAATAGAATTATCAAATAAAAAGCCTAAAATATTTTAATAAATAAACCGAGCCAAAACCCTCTAGATGCCCTGTTCGCGTCCTAACCTGGTGGGTTATCTATAGAGAAGGAAATGAGCTATGAAGCTCATTCCATCATAAAAAAACCAGTGCAAACGGCTAAGCATACAGAAACACGACACATAGAATAACGCATTTTCTGGTTCCTACGTGGTCTCCTTAGTGTCGTAGTTTTGCCACAGAACCTTGAGAAATAGGATATGTTTCCTTCTCAAAATCTTTATGTCACGATCTAGAATTTGTACGGGTTCTTCTTCAAAGGACAAATCCAGTTACACCTCGATTTCTTCAATTGATAAGGTTCAGATCAGTATCGTCTCAACATAGAGACGTGGATTACATCATGAATATGGTCCAATTGTGGAGGTAATTCTTGTTGGTACGCTACTAGACCAAATCTTTTAAGAATTCTATAAGGTCCGATGAACCTAGGACTTAATTTGCCTTTTTTCCCAAACCTCAACACTTTTTGCCATGGGGACACTTTTAGGAAGATTTGATCTCTGACACTGTACTCAATGTCTTTCCTCTTTAAGTCTGCATATGACTTCTACCTATCCAAACTCGCTTTTATTCTATCCTAAATCCTCAGACTCCTGTATCACTTCTGGACCAAAAATTTTCCTTTCACCCAGTTTGGTCCAACACAATGGTGTTTGACTCGTTCGACCATACACGGCTTCATAGAGTGCCATTTGTATACTCGATTGGAAGCTGTTGTTATAGGCAAATTCTACTAGAGGCAAATGTTCCTCTCAACTACCTCGAAATTCTATGATGTAGCCTCTTAACATATCGTCTAATATATGAAAAACTTGTTCAGATTGCGTGTCAATTTGCAGATAGAAGGCAGTATTAAATTCCAAATGAGTACTCAGTTCCTCGTAAAGCTTTTCTAGAATTGACATGTAAAACGGGGATCTCGATCTAAGATGATATGGAATGGTACTCCATGCAATCTTACAATTTCTGAAATATATAACCTAGTAGCAAAAAGAGTTATTTTATTTAGTTTTTAATAAAAGTCGAGGTTAATGTATATATAATTACAATTCATAATCTGATATCCTAAACTCAAATTAAATGTCATGCAAGTTATATATATAAAAAAACCCAAATCCTATGTCTTCTGCCACAGTTCAAAATAAAATAATGTAGTATATGAATAATAGAATTATCAAATAAAAAGCCTAAAATATTTTAATAGATAAAACCAAGCCAAGACTTTCCGTATGTCGTGTCCGTGTCCTAACTTGGTGGGTTATCAGTAGAGAAGGAAATGAAAAAGGAGTGAGCTATGAAGCTCAGTGTAAGTTCCATCACAAGAAAATCAGTGCAAATGACTAAGCATACAAAAACACGATACATAGAATAACTCACAATAGTAATTTCAGATTATCGGTATTTTAGATCACTCAACAGTATATATATGACATCTTAAAATCTCAGAATTGGATGCACATGCTTTTGTGAATGCAATAAAATTTTGGTTTAATAGAAAGGGTCTTACCCCACGATTACAAACCACAATAGGAGTTCCCCTGAACTCCAACCACCTACACACTTGGTTGTGGTTTTAACCACCAATGGTTTGTGGATAAATTGCTAATGGTTGTGGACATATAGCAAAAACATTGTAGATGAAATTTTCCTATGGTTCTTGATACACAACAAAAACACCGCAGATGGAATCTGTCTATGGTTGTGGGTACATAACAAAATAATGCAGATAAAATCTACCACTAGCTGTGGATGCACAACATGTCTGCAGGTAAGAGCTGCCAATAGATTGTGGATGCACAAAATAATTGCAGTTAAGGGAAAAGCACTACTAATGGCTGTGGGTGCATAAGATGAACTACCAATACTTCCTTCGTACATATCGTCCCACCACATGTAATACAATAAGGTATATTCAAAACATATTAATATGGTGGCATTTAATATGCTTTTAATAGAACAATACAATAGCAATTACTATGCTTCTAACGGATCAATTTAGTAGCAAAAAATGCTTATCATGTGTTCGATTTGACAATAATATAAGGCATGTTCAACATGCCATCAGTAGTACAGATGCATTAGGCATATATTATTCACTTAATACGTATATACAATACTATTTCAGTTAATTAGAACATGCATTCCAATATTTATATTCTCAGAGATTCAATTGAAAGAAATAAATCTCTAAAAATAGTTCGGGGACTATCCAGGGATTAAACTGAATAAATTATAAAATTATAGGCAAAACTATAAAATTCTAAAGAAAAGGGTCACATGGCCGTATGGCCAGGCCGTGTGAGAGGGTTGAAGTTGAGTGGAGGGGTTATATGACCATGTGACCAGGCCATGTAATAGACTGTAGTCATATGGAATTTGCAAAATTAAGTTACAGGGGAGGCACAGCTGTGTGGCAGGTCGTGTAGGAGGATCTTGGTCGTGAGAGATTTGAACTAACCTAGTGTTTCAGAGGCACACCTTTCACCGATTCACTTGTAAGAGAATGCACACCTTTCACCGGAAGCCCGAACGACGTCCCTTGCAAACAAGTCTGATCTGACGCACCTAAAACAGGTCATTCAAATGATGTTTTTGCTTGAATTATTAATTGATTTCAAGATTTGATGAGATTAATGGAAAGATCTGGCGAGAACCGCAAGATAACATAATCAAATTTAAAAATTAGCGTGGATCGGTGCTACTTGAGATTTTATGAGTTCTACTAATTGAAACGAGAATATTTACTGAACTTTTGACAAAGATTCGGGGCTATGGATGATGAATTTGACAACTGATAGAGAAATGATTTAACAGAAATTGATTTTGATTTGGGAAAAGTAAAAATAATTCTCAGTGGTAAAATTGAAGTATGATGACAAGAAAAGGAGAATAAAAAAAGGAGAAAAGAAGATAAAGAGTAAAGAAAGAGCAATTCTAATTGGAATGAAAAATAAAATAAAATCCTAATGTAATTAGGAAAAGAGTGACTAAATACCTAGGGTTTTCAAACTTCAAGGGGATGCATGGTAATTTTCCCTTGCTACCAAAAATAAATGGAAACGAAAAGGGTTTTAAGGTGGCTTGAACATGGGTATCCAAGGGAAAGAAGCAAGCATGTAACCATTAGGCCTAAGCCTATTTCTTATTAAGCTTTCACTCGTAATAATATATATTTTAGTGTGATTTTTATCCTAATTTGCTAAAATTAAAAAGAAAAGAAATGGGGGAGGAGTTGTTTGAACCTAAGATCTCTAAGGAGTGCACAAACTACTTAACCATCAAACCTATTCAATTTCTTGGTTTTTTTTTTCTTTTGCAATTAACCCCTTATATTTTGGGGTGTGACAAAATTAGCTTAGTCAATTGCTAAATTCCTGTTTGAATAAGAATATGGATATATCTATATATATAGATGTATATATCAGCATTCCTTATAATTATGCTTCGTAGTAAATAAAATTACAAATTACTAGATTAATTAAATAAATACAACAAAAAATTGAATTTTTTTTAATCGGGGTAATACTTTTTCAACAAGTAAATGCTAAAAAGTATAAATTTAAACCCTCCCATTAAGTATGCTTGTTGTTTACAGTGTTAATGCCTAATAATTGTTGACTTTGAGTGAACAATTTCATTGCCTTTTTCAATAAAAAAAATTCATTGCCTTAATTATGAATAATTTCATTGTTTGAATATTCAGATTCTTACCACTGGCGAATTCTCTCTATGAGGGTGATGGGGATTAGGGACGTTCTACAGAAGACCAAATCACTAAGAAGGTGCACTTTAAGGATAAGAACGCAGAACTGAACGTAGTCAAGGCTATGGATTTGACTCCTAAACCGATTTTTTCTTAGAAAGAGAGATTAATGGTGAAAAACCTTACTGACCTGGAAAGGGTGGTTGACATAATTAGAAGTGGATGATGATTTTGATTATTGCGAAGGGGATATTTGTAACACATAAGTTTGTGCAAGTGTACACAGTCGTTATCAAGTAATAAGTAAGTATCGAGTTATCGTCTCTATAGGGATT
>CM025150.1:30439465-30449479 GCA_013467495.1 Gossypium gossypioides
TAGCCATTGGTATGGCTAACAAATTTTGGTTTTGGTATGTGATGAGATTATCTTATGAATACGATAAATATATCTTGAAAATATATTGAAATGGATTGGTTGTGTTGGATTGGTCTCGGTTTAAAATTTTCAGGGAAGATTAGATATTTATAAAGGGGTTATATTGAGTTTTTTTTAAAAAAAAATTATTCGGTAAAATCTAGTAATGCCTCATACTCTATTTCGACGACGAATACGGGTAGGGGGTATTACAGATATCATATGTCATGCTATATTGAATTGTTGTACATGTATATGTGAATTGCTTTATAAAAGCTTGATGTATGAGCAAACTAACAATTTGATTATTTCATGGAAATGTATATGGCAGTAACAAGATGCCAAAAGATGCTCGTACTTACTAAACATTTGTAATGCTTATCTTGTTTGCTTTTCTGTCTCTGTATAGGTTATTTTGCGAAACGATTTGGTCAGGTAAACCCGGTGGTCACACTATCCAGCCTCTGATCCGGTAGTCTTTTCATTGTTCTAGAATTGGTTATATTGCATGTATATAGGGTTGGGTTTGTATTTATGTTGCCTTGAATGATTATAAGTTTGGTCTAATGATGATATTGATTTTGGATAATTTGGTAGGTTGTGCAAATGTGTGTAAATTTGGCATTGTGGTAAGCCATTCTTGAGACAAGTGAATGGCTAAGTTCTAATGTTCCGTAGGTTGATATAACATTTTTGGATTGATAGGTTTGTTTGGCTTTGAGTGTGATTTGGTAGTATAAGTTTTGGTATATGGAAATGATATTAAAATGGTGTCAAATGGTAAGTTTAGGTATATAGCTTGAATGGTATAGTATGTTGATAAAGGTCATCTTGATTTGTGTTGGTACCTATATAACATATCGATTAGAGATTTAGGTGAATGAAATATAGTATGTTTGGATTTGGTATTTGAGATGTTTAGGTTTGTTGAAAGTTCATAGTGTATAATGTTATGTTTTAGTAATGTGGAATGGTTGGTTTGGTTGAGTGCATGAATGAATGACCCTATTATGCATGTTTTGGATGGTTTTAAGTGCAGGTGTTATAATTCAATTATGCACCAATGTGTTTTAACTGATGTTGTTTTGAAAATGTTTCAAAATAGCCAAAATTGGTACTATACGGGTGGCCATATGGTCGTGTGCTTATTTGTAAAATTTTTTACTTTTTGGTTCACTTAGTTCTCGATTGTTACACGAGCTGGCCACACGGCCATGTGGCAGACATGGTCTAATGACACGGTCGTGTGACTACTTTTTGTGCCACACAGCCACAATGAGATACACGATTTGGGCACATGGTCATGTGCCCCCTGTTTTTCATAAATGCCCTTATCTTTTGAAAATGTTTCAATTTGATCCTTATTTGTGCTCAGGTCAACTAAAGAGCTTTTGTAAGCTCGATTAAGACTTGAATTTAATTGTATATCATAATATTTGAATGATTTATTTATGATATAATTGATATGTAATTTTGAAAATGTTGCAAATTAGTCTTAGCTAAATTCTAGGTTGATATTAGAGCATATGTAAGCTCGTATAAGGCTCAAGAAAAAAATTATTTGGTGATTATACATTGAATTGATTATGATTGTATGATTCGTGTTCAATCTAAATGTTAATTGTGTATTTGTGAAGTAATTCCATGTTTATTTTAAATAATCGATGTGAATTGAATGTGTTCTGTTCCAGATTTGACTGTAACACTCTGTAGCTCGGGTTCGGTGATTGGACCAGGTAAGGGGTGTTACATTTAGTAATATCAAAGCTACCGTTTAGTTGATTCTAGGACTGAACATGGCATGTATAAAGTCTAGAAATACATGCCTTAGTAACCTACAATAGTGTGAAGTTTTTTTATCCGATCTAACCCTATTTTTCTTATAAATTTAAAGATGTCGGCCTAGTCTATTCGTGTTGTACTTGATGATGTTGATAATAATATTCCTGCTTCCGACCAAGAAGCAAGTTATAGTAATTTCGTTCCGCAAGTTTGTGAAAATAAAGTGAAAAATGTTTTCTTTCAAGTTTTGAACCAGTGATTTTTAGAGATTATGCGAGCTAATTTTGTGGCTCTACAACCTCCACCTCTTGATTGTGCCTTCCATTGCACCCCATGTCCTCAAAATCCGTTAAATGTTTACAGACCTCTAATTGATAAGATTTAGAAATATGAACTGAAGAATTTTGAGGTAAACTAATGATGATCTAGCCAGAGTTGAATATTTGTTGGAAAAATACTCAGCGAGTTTTGATGAAATAGTTTGTTCTTCTGAAGATAGTCTGAAGCACTATGTCACTTTGAAAGATGAAGCTTGCCAGAGGTGAATAACTTTGACAACTGTTGTTCCTAAAGGTTGAGTAAGTTGTAATTTCTTCCAATCAGAGTTCAAAACAAAAATACACTAGTAGACTGTACCTAGAAAAGAGACACAAAGAATTTCTAAAGCTAAAATGAGGAATTATGTTTGTAGCAGAGTATGAATGAGAACTTATTAGACTCGGTAAATATACCAGAGATATTGTATCGACAAAAGATGAAATATGTACTCTTTTTGAATGCGGTCTGAACGAAGACATATAGATGCTAGTGAGAGCTCTGAAATTGAAAGAGTTTGTAATTTCATCTGAACTGTCACAGAAAATGGAAGACATATGCAATGAAAGGAAATTGACCAAGTTGAGACTTCGAGATTTCGATAAACAAAGTACAATTAGATCGTTCCTGACTCATTCACTGAAGAATAAGAGAGATGTTCATGGTCATTTCTTCATCAGAATTTTCGGGAAAACATAAGCTGAAATTGAGTAGCTTGAAATCCTAAACTACATCAGCAACCAGTGTTGGCAGTGTTCACAAAATGGATAGATCGGTTTGTATTCACGGTGGAAAACTCATTGAGGTGAATATTGACTAAATAGTGAGGCTTTCATTTGTGTGGCTCCAAGGAACATTAGAAATGAGATTGTCTGAACTGGATAGATCAAAACAAGAAATAAAGTGTGAAATTTGTGGCCACTCCTCAGAAAAGTAGACAACTAGGAATATAATTGTAATAGCTCGTTTTTAGTGGCTCGAAAATAGTGGTTTCAGGACCACAATTCTGATGAGTGAGTTATTATTTTAATATTTATTTAATATCTACGGGATTATATTAAGGACGTATTAAAGTTTCGTTAAGAAATTTCGATGTTTAAATGGTTAATTAGGTAAAAAGGACTAAATCATTAAAGGTGTAAAAGTTGAATTCTATTAGTTAAAAAGGCTAAATGGCTATGGAAAGGAAAGCTAATGGACTTATATGGTAATTATACCATGTTATATGTTAGTGGATTTTTATGGATAGGTTTTAATGAAATTTCAATGGATTTTAAAGGTTAGTATGATAATTTGATAATTAGGTTAAAAGATTAAGTAAATTAAAGGTAAAACAAGCTACCATCTTCTTTCTTTTCTTATGTTTGAACCAAAAATTTCCATTGAAAGGGGGAAGAGCTTTAGTTTTTATTTCTTCATGCATGGTAGGTTTTCAAGCCCCGTTTTAGTGATTTTTATGTTTTTGAGTTCGTTTTAGCTTAATCTAACTAGCCCAGGGGTTAATTTGCAAAAATGGTAAAGGTTGAGGACTTGACATGGATTATTTTGAAAGTTTTTTGAAGTGATTTGATAGATTATTAATATTGGTTGTAAAATAAACATGTTTTGTTAAGTGATTTTTGATGAAATTGTATTTAGGGATTTATTTGTGAAATTAGTAAAATTTCATGGTAAAATTATGAAATAATGATTTAAGTAGATTGGTATGAGTCCTTAAAAAATTCATTTAGCTTGTATGAAGGATTAAAATGGTTAAATTTCAAATTATGAGCTTAAGGACTAAATTATGAAAAGTTAAAATGTTAGGGGTATTTTTGTAATTTTTACATTAACATGAATTATGGATTAAATTGAATACTAGAAGTACTTAATTGAATGAAATTATCTATTTAGATCAAAATAAACAACAACCAGACTTAAATCGAGGAAAGGCTAAAGCTTAAGATTAGTTTCCGATTCTACTTCTACGACACTAGTTATCGAGGTAAGTTCGTATGAACTATGATCATATTAATGTTAGTTAAATTGATTATTTGCTATGTTGCGTTAACATAAATGAACTTGAAATTGTAAATGTAATGACGTATGAATAATTGACGGATAACGAATCTCGTTTGAACCTTAAGAACTCTTAGGATACGAATGACATGTCATTAGGGACTTCATGTTTCGGGTGTTGGTCTTAATTGTCCTACCGATGGCTGAGATCCTGCATTTGTTATGGATTCTCCACAAATTGTGTGAGTAGCATCGTGTAGCTAACATTCCGACCCACAACTCGTGTGAGCAGGCCCATTTCACAGCTCATGTGAGCATTATTGAAAAGGAAAGGTTACAGTTATATGGAAAGGCACACTATATGCGTGAGTATTCCCAAGTATCCGATACAATTGTAGATGGTTCAATGCGTAAGAAAAGGAAATGAAATGGTAAGTATACAAATGAAACGGTTCATGATCATATGAAAAAATTGATGAATTAAATGATGTATAGGTGAAACTTACTATATGATTGAATACATTTGTATCATGGATAAGCATACTAACTTGTGAGTTTGATGGTGCTTGTATAGGCTTATGCTAAGCTTATGGTATTGGTTATGATATTGTGCTTATTCTATAAATTGTGCTAATGAAATGGTAAGTTTTGTTTGAGTTTATACGAGCTTACTAAGCACTAGTTACTTACGTAGTTACTTTTCTTTGTTTTATAGATTATCGGAAGTTTGATTGGTTGGAAACTCATCGAAGACCTATCACACTATCCAGAAACCATTTCGGTAGTTTTTGTGTATTTTGGCTAAGGTTATAAATGGCATGTATAGGACCTTTTGTAATAGTAGTTCATGAGTGTGTAAATAGTTGATTTAGTATATTTATTCCTTTGAAGTTTATGTTTGGTTTAATGGACTTGTAATGTTTTGTTAAGCTAGGTCATTTTGACCACTTTTAGGTGATTGAAATGCAAAGTCTTTTGGTATGTTTGTGATGGCTTTGAAATGGTCATTTGTGATATGATTTGATAGATAACTGAACTAGGTTATATGCTTGAAAAGTAGCTATGTTGCTTTGGTTTGATCCATGATGTTTTGATACAATTGTGGTGCCTTTGAATGACATATTGGTTAGATGAATTAGGTAAATCAATGTATATATAGAAATATCAAATTTTAAAGAATTGATTTACCTTGAATCACTGCCTTTTTACAGTTGTACTGCACTAGTGACGGAAAGAAATATGCCAATAGAGTGGATTTAACATGATGTTAAAGTAATGAACCTGTTAGATCAATATGTTATTAAAATATAGATGTGTAAAAAGTGTTCATTGAAAATATGAAAATACAAATTTTCTATTGATCTAATGTTATTGCCATTAACAAATTTGATATTATTCCTGATATAGATTAGTTGACTTGTTACGAAATGATAGAAATATAAACAAAAGTGGATTGCATTGTGATATCAAAAGAGTAAATTGATTAATGACTGTGATGATATATCTGAATGTTTCACCAATAGCATATTTGTGTTATCTACTTAAAACTAATTAGAGAAGGCTTTGCATACTAGATATAAGAATACAGAGATTAAAGATGAAATAAGTTCCGACGATTAATAGATACTCTAACATGTTCTCAGAAGATTTGTCAGGGTGGTCGCATGGAAGAAAAGTTGATTTTTTTATTGAATTAGTACTTAGAACTGCTCCAATATCTATTTCACCGTATGGAGTAGCACTGATAGCATTGAAAGGATTGAAGACTAGTTGCAAGAATTATTAAATCGAGAGTTCATTCGATTGGGTGTAAAAAGATGAAACTTTGAGATTCAAGATTATTTCGGAAAGTTGAACAAAGTCATTGTAAAAAGATGGATATTTGTTGCCCCGCACTGCCGACATTTTGATTTTCTCGAAAAATGAAACTAAACATGCTCAGCATCTGGGAATGGTGTTTCAAACTTTATGAGAAGATCATGGTATGCAAAAATATTCTTCAAGTGTGAAATTTGACTTCTAGAGGTAATATCCTTGAAACATGAAATGTCGATTAAAGGTATTTGGGTTAATCCAAACAAAAGGTCATCAGATGTGATTTGGAAACCTCCAAAGAATGTACAAAAGAGCATAATTTTTTAGACTGGGTAAGTGTTACAGATGGTTAATTAAGGCTTCACGGTGGTCGTATTACCCTTAATGAAACTATTACAGAAAACTGTTAGTTTTATCAGGTTAGGAAATGGTTGACAAAGCTTATTGTGAATACTCATTTTAATCTAAATTATCATGATTATTTTTTTTTTTCAACAGACTCGAGAGCTAAACTGATATTTACTTAGGGAATTTTAGAATTATAGATAGACAATCCAAAATTGATGGTTAAACGAGGATTTGTTAAAGGAATAACCAGATTTTTGAGTTTAGTATAGATAATAACAAAAAGCTACGTTTTTGAAATTGTTTACATTTACCAAAAGATCCATACCTAAAACAAGATAAATTACGTGAAGCTCACATCTGTATCTATTTTGTTCATTCGAAAGTAATAAAATATGTTGTAATATGAAAATAGTTGTATTTGTGGCCGAGTTTGAAAGAGAGATTTCAGAACAAACAAAACAGTTGAATTGTATATTAAAGAGTATATTACAACAATTGACCTCCTTCGGACGTACCAACGTCCAGAGTAGAAATCCTACACAAAAGATGCAGAAAACGGTATCCGTAAGTATACGGTTCAGGTTGTAATATAGTTACAACGGAGTAGGTGAGTACTTTGAGGATCGTACCCAAGGGAGGCGAGTACTAAATTAATTCTAAGTTTATCTGATTAATACTTTAATCAGATTATAGCATGAAGAATTAAAAGAATAGTTTTTGGTTTATAATAATAAAAGAAATAAAGGAAAATTAAATGAATGAAAAGCAAGAAATCAATTACAGAAATATATATATCAAATCTGGACATGGGTGATTAGCTCACTTCAGTAATCTTAATCAACTGTCGTCTCGGGTTCTCTTGTTTAATCAACTAGTCAATACCTCAGCAGGATCTTCTGATACATCCACTGAAATACTGAGTCAGCAAGAGCTACTTATCTTCTGACCTCACAATCCAAACCGATTCAGGGTTAAGGTGTTCATGGATAGGCTATACCAATTTTGGGTTAATTCCCACCTTGATGACTCCCTAGAGTTGTCAGGCCTAGGGTTTAGGTTCTTCCTGTCCTGAACAGTTGATGGATTCGTTCTTTATGTTCATTCTTTTATTAAAGTTCATATTGTTTATTAGACCAATGAGGAACTAATCATCCAGTAGGAGATTAGCGAGTGGAGATAAAGGCTAAAGCTTAAAGGAAAAGAAAAACTAAAATCCAAAACTAAAGAGAAAATTATACAAAGGAAAAGGTGTCCATAACATGTGTTAGCTAAGCCTATTTATAGACTTAGGATGGTCGTCATCTTTAACCCTAGGTCAGGTGATGTTCCTGAGCTTAAAGTTGGATTGTGCGGACCAAAATACCCCTAACTCATTTAATTTCTGTATAGAGGTGATGCCGCGACACACCAAGTCCTGTGTTGTAACATTTAGAGCAGTATGTTCAGCTTTAGGGTATCTTCAGGGGTATGTCGCGACATCCTCAAATTGTGTCGCAACATCGAAGGTAGTCTTGGACTTCTTCAATTCTGCTCCCTATGTTGCGACAACTAATGATTCGTGTTGCAACCTAGCGACCAATATTGAGTTATTATGCCTTCTAATGGTCTCTTGCACACTCACAATGTGCATTATCTCACCTTTAGGCCTCATTCGGCTCCTAAGGTTAATAAAAGACTCGAATAACACATTTTATTACACTTAACTAAACTTTGATGAAAAGTAATTAAAACATAACTAAAATACTTATGTTCAAGCTCCTAAAGTGTAAAAACTAGTTTAATCTGCTACAACAAATTACGGTAGATCAACAATATTGATCTGGCCCTTCTCATGTGATATTTCCTGACGATAGGAAGTTACAGCCTGATTTGATATACAATAAAGGATTAATTAGAATTCTGACTCGAGAAGTTAAAGAATTTCGAAGTAAACGGGTACAGTTAGTAACAATATTATGATATTGGCATGGTATTAGTGTTGAAGAAAATGGAAGAATCAATGAGATCATAGTATTCAAACCTATTATTCTTAAGTAAAAATTTTGAGGACAAAATTTCCTAAAGGAGAGTTGTAACAACCTGATTTTTGATGGTACCGAAAATGGTGGTTTCAAAACCCTGTTATCCAATGATCGAGTCAATAAATATTATTATTTAATATTTACTAGTATATTATTGTGTTATTGAATTTTGGATAGATAATTTTTTCGAATTAGTAATTAACTTATATACAAGGACTAAATAATAAAAATTGGAAAAATTAATCGCTATAGATTTTTATTAGCTAAAATGCTTATATGATAATCGTTCAAGGGCCTAAGTAGCAATTGACCACTATTTAATCTATAATGGACGGTTAATGTCTTAAAATTTACAAATTATATGTTATTTTAATGTTAAAATTAAGAAAACAATAATAAAACATAAAAACAAAAGTAAAGGTGGATATTATCATCTTTTCTTCTTCCTATTTTCACCGTTTCTCCATTAAAGAGAAAGCCAAAACTTTCAGCTAACTTGTTCTTCAAAATTGGTAAGTCGTTTTTAATCTGTTTCTTGTAATTTTTATGTTTTTAGAATGCCGAAAGTTTGATTAGCTAACCGGAGGTTCGATCGTAAAACTGTTGAAGTTTTAAAATGTTTCCATTGATAGTTTTTGATGTTTTTGTTATTAAATGGCTTGGTTGTTAGCTTATAATTGATTAAGGACTAATTTGTAAAGTGAATTTTTTTAGTTTTGAGCTTAGGGACTAAAATGAAAATATGTTGGAATTGACATGAAATTGATATAAGTATTGATTTTAAAGGGTTATAGAAGGATGGAACTGAAATCAGAGTGAAAAAAGAAGCTTAAAATTGAAAGATATAACTATTTTGGTTTTAGGGACTGAATTGAATAAAATGTGAAACTTTAGGGAAATTTTGTAAAATTAAAATTGAATTGATATATTGTCGAAATAAACTGTTAAACACTATTTATAATTGATAAATTAAAATGAATTATTATAGATCGGGATTTGGATTAATCGAATGATAATTGAGAAATAGGAGAAATTACAAAAATAGGAGAAAAACGATGTTTTTGACAGGTAAGTTCTTATGGGACTTACTCTATTAATTCTAAATTTGTTTGTATTATACTAATTTATTTTTAATTAGTAATGATAAGTATAAAATGTTTTGGCATCAATCAGACTAAATTGTAAAATAAGAAATATAAATGATAATAGTGAATAGATGTGTAGTATTGACTGATTGATGTTGTGATATGGTTGAATGATTTATTCATGATGAAAACTCACAATGAATGTATTTGAACTTTTATAAAAAATACAAAAAATGAGTATACAATTAAAGAGATTTAAAATAGAACGAATATGAAATTGAGGTCCGTGTGAACGTAGTGAAGATTAGGATACAAATGACATGTCATTAGGGTCTAAAAAGAAACAGTTACTCTATACCGGTGTCTAAAAAGTATCAGGTACCTCGTACTGGTGTTGGATACCTTACCAATGGCTGAGATCCTGCATGTGTTGTAGATTCTCCATAGCTCGAGTGAGCGGCGTCGAGTAAAGGTTAATGCCCCAATCTATAGATTGTGGGAGCAAGTATATTTCATAGCTCGTGTGAAAAATTTTTATCCCGAGTGATGCGGTCGTTGAAAGCACCAAAAATATCCTATCCCTAATAAATAATGAAAAGAATAGTAAAAGG
>CM025150.1:30622330-30633934 GCA_013467495.1 Gossypium gossypioides
TAAACTAAGTCGTAAATTATTGCATTTTGATTTATTGCATATGGTAAGCATTGAAGGTGAGAACTATTGTGCTTTATAATTGAATTGAATTCATAGTCAATTGAAATGGATTGAATCGGTATGTTATGAATTTATTGAATTTATAAAGATTGAATTGAATGTATGTGTATATGTGATAATGTGCTTATATGAAGATTTGTCATTGGATATATATTTGAAAGTGAAATGGAGCCCTATTAACTATTTCGGGCTAAGTCGGATATAGGTGGCATGCCATAGGATAGGAAGAGTTCAGGAATTTTTTCGACTTCGAGTCGATGAGGCACTGGGTGCCAAACTAGTGTGTTGGTTGGATCCATGTATCTGTCCCAGTCCGAGTCGTGTTAATAGGGGTAATTAAATAATAGAGTTCTATAACTGATATTGAAATGACATGGTATGTGAAATGGAAATGAGATAGTGGATTGAAAAATGAAATATGTTGTGATCAAATGGAATATATGAGTTATGTACTCATGACTTGAATATGGAATGAATAATGCCATTGTATAAAGAAATGTGGATTGATATGTGAAAAGTTATTTATATAGCAAGTGATGTGAATTGAGATATTTGTTATAAACAATTAAATATGAAAACATGTAAAGATTGAGCATAGTATAAAATGATATGATGTTATGCATGAATTTGAAATGATGATATATTGTAATTGTAAGATTAGACAATAATGTGATTGTATAATTCAATTTGATCATTTAGGTATCATTATGTCTTTAATTGTTCGGATTATAGAAATATCACTGAGTTTTACTTAGCGTACGGTTTTATTTTCCGTGCGCAGGTTAGGTACTTCTCTTTTGATCGCCGACTCAGCATCCAACAACAATCCCGATCTCAAGTCTGGTGATGTTACCTTTTGTGATGGCATGTACCTAAGATGTCTTAGTTGATAGTTATTTTGTGAATGGGTTGTAAATTGAGTTATAAGTATAATGTTGGTTTGAGTATATAAATATATGTTGGTGTTTGAAGCCATAATTTGGCATGTTATTTTGGAACCAATTCTTGTTAGGTGTATATGAACTTAAGCTTGATGTTTTAGGTAGTTATAAGTTAGGTTAATTTGAATGATTTGGTATGCTTAAAATCTTGATATGAATTATGCATAGATGATATGTTTTGATGATATAAATTGTGGTACCAATTAGGGTACATTAGTTAGGCACCTAAGGTGATTGTTTTGGAAAGTTTTGAGTATGTTTGATGGTATTTTGAATAGGTTAAATGATTGATTTTTGAGTTGTTTAATGTCCAAGCAAGTAGAAATTGGTAAACTTGTTGTTTAAGGTACATTTTTGGTCCACACGGCCAGACACATGGGAATGTGACTTGGCCGTGTGAGACACACGACTGGGCGACACGGCTGTGTGTCATCTGTTGAGTGCTTAGGGAGCAAGTCAGCTAACAAACGGCTTGGCACACGGGCGTGTGAGGCCATTTCGAGAGTTATACAGCCTGGCACACGAATGTGTGGCTAAGCCGTGTGACCCAAGTCAGAGAGTTACATGGGCACAGACACAAGCTAGGACACGACCGTGTGTCCCTATTTCGAATGTTACACGGCCTGAGACACGAGCGTGTGTCTCAGCCGTATGAGTCACACAGCCTGGCCACAAGGCCGTCTAACCTCTACAGTTTTAATTTTTCTAACTCTTTCCTCAATGTTTCAAATGTTCCCGATTTAGTCTCGAATCGTTTCTAAAGTGATTCTAAGGCCTCTAGAGCTCAAATAAGGGACGATATGCATGTATATTAATGGATTATGCTATGTTTACTAAAATGTTTAGAAATGAATTATTTAGGTTAGTTTATTCAGCAATGCTCTATAACCCTATTCTAGCGACGAATACGAGTTAGGAGTGTTACACGCCTAGCGTAGCCTACTCCCCCTGCACCTGCTGTGGCTCCCTCTAGGACTGATCCTTTTCGAGAAATTCGAAAGAAATGCGCTAAGGAATTTCTTAGCAATAAGGGAGATGACCCTACGGTAGCTAAGTAGTGGTTGTCTCGGATGTGTAGAGTGATCAAGGAACTAAAATTAATCATGAAAATAGTCTTCGATGCATCGTATGATTTTTGAAAGGGAAAGCGTACCAATGATGAGAGACCTTGGTTAGCGTTACCCTAGAACCATTGATTAAATGAGACTTCTTTTTAGAAAAGTTCAGATAGTGATACATCAACCAAATTTTTGTCGAGCAAATGAAAAAGGACTTTTTGTATATGAGGCAAGGTAGATTACCTGTGATGGAATATGAGCATGAATTTTTTTGGCGTAGTTGCTACGCCAAGAGTATGCTCCAAACAGAAAAAAAATGTGCGATAAGTTTGAATGGGGGCATGGGGATGAGATCTGTACCTTAGTAGCAGCCTCTGGATACAGGATTTTGGTAGAAATGACGACCAAGGCCTACAAGATAGAGTCAATTATCAAAGGACGAAGGAAAAGCTTTGAGAGAGAAAAAAATGAAGAGAAACATATCGGGCCCTCCTCATCCCTCTAATTTTAAGAAACCAAAGGACCACATCTTCTTAACTTTAAGGAAATATTCGCATTTCACCGGTTATAAATGTGAAGGATTCAGCAAGTTAGTTGTTCTGTAGCTAATTCTGGTGGTTCCAGAATGGTAAAAGGTGAATGTGATTACTGTGAGAGAAATCACGGTGGTAAGTGTAGAAAGAAATTAAGAGTCTACTTTGGATGTCGGTCTAAGGACCACTTGGTTAAAGGCTACTCGTCCAAGTCTGAGTTTAGCATTGAACAAGATGTTAAAGGACTTCAGCAATTTCTCTGTGAGAATAGATTAAAAATGGCGGCTAAGTTTAGTTTAGTTCAGGGATCGCAAAGAAAGAACTTTGGTAGGACAAGCTCTAGTGTGTCAGCTCGGGCTTATGTAATGAAGGCTAAGGAATACGCAAACCTACCTGAGGTTATAATTGGTTTTTTTCTTTCCTTAGCAATAATATTTATGTTTTAATTGATCCTAGTTCAACATATTCTTATATCTGCACTAAGGTCATAGAGAATCTTAGGTTTGAAATAGAATATTCTGAAACGAATATATTACTAACAAACCTTTTGGGTCAAAGTACGGTAGTAAATAGGTTAATAAGATATTATCCTTTGGCTGTTGGTGAGCACGTATTTTTAGCAGACTTGCTACTACTGAGTTTCCATGAGCTCGACGCTATTTTAGGATTAGATTGGCTGACCAGGCATAATACGATGGTCGACTGTCGAACTAGAAGTGTACGCTTGACAATTACCGAGGGAACTGAGATAATGTTGTCTAGTAAACAGTCAAAGTTGGCAAAAAGAATCATTTTTGCGGTAACCACCAGAAAAATAATTATTTAAAGCACAAATGCGTATCTGGCATATATTATGGATATGCCCGAATCTAGAAGCGAGATCACTCGAGTGCCTATCGTGAGAGAGTTTTTGAATGTATTTTTTGAGGAGCTTCCTCGTATGGCCCTTAAGAGGGAGCTAGAGTTCTTAGTTGAATTGGAACCAAAGACAACCACTATTTTGTGCACCCCTTATAGGATGGCGCTAATAAAACTCAAAGGGTTGAAAAAATAGTTATAGGATTTGTTGAGCAAGGGTTTTATTAGGCCTAGTGTGTTACCTTGGGGTAGGCCAATCTTATCCGTAAAAAAGAAAAATGGGTCTATGCGTATGTGCATCGACTATAAGCAGTTGAATAAGGTCACGATTAAAAATATGTACCATTTGCCTCGAATTGGGGATTCGTTTGATAAACTAAGTGAAGCTTTAGTGTTCTCTAAGATTGACTTAATGTCAGGATACTATCAAATAAATATTAAAGATATCAATATACCTATGACAACTTTTCAGTTAAGGTACGACCATTATGAGTTTCTTACAATGCCATTTGGTTTTACTAATGCATCAGTTGTATTCATGGGCTTAATGAATAAGGTATTTCAACCTTAGATCAGTTCGTAGTGGTCTTTATTGATGACATATTGGTTTATTCCAAGAGTGATACTAATCATGAAAAGCATTTGAGAATTATACTGAAGACCCTGTGAGAACATTAATTGTACGCAAAGTTCAGCAAATATGAATCTTGGCTAAATGAAGTACAGTTCTTGGGACATGTGATATCGGCGGATGGAATTACTATGGACCCTGCAAAGGTAAAGGCAGTGCTTGAATGGAACATGCCCAAGAATGTTACTGAAGTCCACAACTTCCTAGGATTGGCTGGATATTATCAAAGGTTCATGAAGGGATTTTCAATAATAGCATCGCCTCTCACCAAGATACTAAAAAAAGAAAGAAAAGTTTGTTTGGAGTGATGATTGCTAGCAAAATTTTGAGAAATTAAAGGCGATCCTAACCGAAGCTTTGACGCTGGCACAACCTAAGCTTGAAGTTGAATATACATTCTATATAGATGCGTCACTTAATGAATTAAGTTGTGTGCTTATACAAAAGGGTAGGGTAATAACTTATGCATCGCAACAACTGAAACCTTATGAGAAGAACTATCCCACGTATGATCTGGAATTATCAGCGATAATACTGGCGCTAAAGCTCTGAAAACACTATTTACATGGAGAAAAATGTCACGTCTTCTCTGACCACAAAAGTCTAAAGTACTTAATGACCTAAAATAATTTGAAACTATGCCAAAGAAGGTGGTTGGGATTATTAAAGGACTACAACCTGATCATTGAGTACCATCCGGGGATAGCCAATATAGTGGCTAATGCTTTGAGCAGAAAACTGTGGTAGTCTTATTATCCCTTTGAGCTAAAGTGACTATGTCTGATAGTGGAGCCTTGTTCGAGGAGTTGGTTGTAAAGCCAACTCATTTCTCTCAGATTTTGGAAGAACAAGTGAAATATACTTAGTGCGCCTAATTCAAGCAAAAGATGATGTCTGGTAAGGCGGTAAACTTCAGCATAGGTAAGTAAGGTGAGCTTAGATACAGAAACAGAACGTTTGTGTTAGTAGGGAATAAACTAAAGAATGAATTGTTGAAAGAAGCTCACCAATGACCATTTGCACTTCACCCGGGTAGTATCAAGATGTACCAAGATTTGAAGGACTCATACTGGTGGCTTAATATGAAAAAGGAAATCTCAGAGTATGTTTCAACGTGTCTGACTTGTCAAAGAGTGAAGACTGAACATCAAGTCCCATCAAGCAAGTTGTACCCCTTAAAAATTCTAGAGTGGAAATGGGATAAGATTACGATAGACTTTATTTCAAGGCTACCTCTTACTCTCTCCAAGAAGAATTTTGTTTGGGTGTCAACACACTTTTTAGTAGTGAACACTACCTATTCCCTAGAGAAGTTGGCTGAAATATATATCGTCAAGATAGTGCACTTGTATGGAATACCCTCTTCCACAGTGTCCGACAGGGATCCAAGGTTCGCTTCAAGATTTTGGAATCAATTACAAAATTCCTTGGATTCAAAGTTTAAATTTAGCATTGCGTTCCACCTTCAGACTAACAACCAATTTGAAAGGGTCATCCAAATATTAGAGGATATGCTAAGAAGTTGTGTGATATACTCTGGAATCAACTGGAAGAAATATATCCCTCTGGTGGAATTCGCTTACAATAACAACTATCACACCAGCCTAAAGATGTCTCCATTCGAAGCTTTGTATGGAAGAAGGTGTAGGACACATACCTACTAGGTGAAATTGAGCGAAAAAAATAATGGGCCCAGACTTAGTGCGAGAAACAGAGGAAAAAGTCGCAATGATTCGTAGCCACTTAAAGGCAGCTCAAGATCTACAAAAATCGTATGTGGATCTAAAGAGGAAAGAAATTTTTTTTCAAAATAGAGGATAAATTGTTCCTGAAAGACTCCCTATGGAAAAAGATTATCCGGTTTGGTCAGTAAGGAAAATTGTGTCTAAGGTTTATGGGACCCAATAAGATTTTGGACAAAGTGGGTCTAGTGGCGTATAGATTGGGCTTGCCTCCTGAACTGTCGAGGATCCACAATGTATTTCATGTATTGATGTTAAGGAGGTACATGTCCAATCTTGATTATATGGTACAAATTGAGGAGCTTGAAGTTGAACCAAATTTATCTTATGAGGAAGAGCATGTCCGTATCTTAAATAGAGATGTTAAGGAGCTAAGAAATAAGAGGATCCCGTTGGTTAAGGTATTGTGGGAGAATCATCTCACCGAAGAAGCCATATGGGAGAGAGAAAGTGAAATGAAAGTTTAGTACCTTCATCTGTTTCTAGGTATAAATTTCGAGGAAGAAATTTTCTA
This sequence comes from Gossypium gossypioides, assembly GCA_013467495.1. Lineage (NCBI taxonomy): Eukaryota > Viridiplantae > Streptophyta > Magnoliopsida > Malvales > Malvaceae > Gossypium > Gossypium gossypioides. The sequence continues at coordinate 30,628,668 of CM025150.1, forward strand.
AATGGTAGAGAGTTGTAACATTCGCCCAACAAAGCCACAGTATACGAGTACTATTATTAGAAGTAAAGATTTATAGAATAGGTTCTAAGTGAATATGGTACTAGATATGACTAAGTACTCAAAGACTATAATATGCGCCTTTGGGCGAAACCTTTATTAAGGTGAGCTTGGTGGTTTGGCGAACTCCCTTATAGGGTATACGCTACCCCAGCTGATGGACATTAATGTTTATTCCTTAAGTGTTAAGCCCTTAGTTTGAAAGAAAGGTTAGCTTTCTTATTATTTTATTTAGAACCATTTAGTTGGCCTAAAGAGTACTAGTTAGAATGCGACAATGTTTTTGAAATTGAAAGGACATGCATTTCAAATGAGAGAAAATGCTATTAGTCACGGATACCAAAGGAAGGGTAGTGGGAGGTCAAACTTGCCCACTAAGTTTTCCTTTTACATGCACCTGTATAAATCCAGCATTGGCTTCCTGACCAAGTTTTGTGCTTTCTTTGGCAAACTTAATTTTTCTTTCCAAAATTTTTCTCTTCATTTTTTCCGAAAAACTCGAGAACTAAGACTTGCCTGAAGGATCGAGTTCATTGTATTTAGCAAACTCCACTAACGTGGGTACCTAGTAAATACCGATGAAACTCAAGTTATTTTTATTGTTATTTACATTTTATGCTTTAGGGTTAGTTTAAGGGAAATAAAGAGGAAACTTTCAAATTTTAGGTTTCATGTTAATAGTCTTGTTAGACATGTTTAATTTATGGTAAAATGATATAATAAGATAACTCTTCATGTTATAGCTCAAGAAACTCCTGAAAGCTCCCGAGTAAGGAAAAGGGTCCTACTGTCTGAGCTTTTCTGCAACTTGTCTGGTCAGTTCCTTCATACTCTATGAGTGTGTTATGTTTTTGTTCATGTTTGGTATAACGCAAGTTTACCTATTTTGTGAAGGTAAAGTGTTTGCACCAAAGTAACAAATATTTATTATGAAAAGTCTAGTTTGGCATATATGCATAAACGTTATAAAGGTCTTGCTTCATGTTGAATTAATACCCGCATACTCTGAAAGGAACTATATGGTCTGAGCAAAAAAGAAATGAAATCATGACATTGCCTTCAATGATATGAGCATTGAACTGAAAGATCGTAATACATGAGAATGGTTATGTAGCCTCTGTTAGGGCAAGTGTAATTGCAAACTAGATTGGCAAAGCATGACAAAGGGAAAAATATGTACGAATGATATGATCTTTGAGCACGGACTAGGGTTTTAGCCAACACGAAGAAGGTTGTCTACCTAATTGTATGGGTGTAATGTATGCGCCAAAGGAACTTAGTTTGCTATAAGGTCTGTGCAAGTTTTGTATTTCACTAATGGGCGAATTGTATAAAGTATGTTTGTGTATAGTATTCGCTAATGGGCGAATTGTATAAAGTCTGCTTGTGTATAGTATTCACAAATTGGAAAATTGTATAAAGTCTGCTTGTGTATAGTATTCGCCAATAGGCAAATTGTATAAAGCCTGCTTGTGTATAGTATTCGCCAATGGGCGAACTATGTGTTTCACTGAGTTGAAAGGGTTCATTTGTTTATCGTATGTATAACTTAATGTTTGCTCTGAAACTCACTAAGTTCTATGAACTTACTTCATTACATTTCCTTCTCAAGATCATTGAAGAAGTAAAGGAATCACCAAAGACCACGCCAGAGGATATTTTCTGTTGTGAAACTTATAGTGATTTTGTGTTATGCATGAAAATGGAGGTAGCGTTAAGGCTTAGGATATTAAAGAACGATATTTTGTAACTAAAATTGTATTCGTCAAATTATAATTTTTCCTTGAGTTTTGTAATGAAGCTTATGGTCTCGATTTGTAATGGATTACTTCATGATTTAGTATTTCAAAATTTTGTTATCTTAAGTTAGCTTTGATGAAGTCTAACTTCTTTTCAAATTGCGTTTGAAGAAAAGGAAAGGATGTAAGGCTTTAACGAGCCATTCTTGGATCCTCCTCAATGGGTTGGATATGGAGCGCTACAGACTGTATTCGCCCAAACATAAGTAAATGATTAAGAAAGAGTAAAGGGCCTAAGTGGACTTCAAGTATTATATAGGCATCAACCAAGGTACTTCGTTTTAGCTCTCAGTAAGTCCTCCTGAACTTATTTATGTTGTGTTTATGTTTCAGGTTTCGATGTTAAGAGACTGCGCCTGGAAAGACAATGCCAGGACTACGCCAATGAGGTGTATCGGTTTATTATGCATACAGTGTTGTTGGAGTGGTGTATTGTAGGAGTTTACTTTAATGAATCTGTAACTATCAGATGGTTGTTTTAAGAAAGACTTATTGTAATTTTGTATTATTTTATGTTTAAGTATCATATTTGTTTTTTGAGATTTAATCTTTAATTGTAATTAAAAAGAGTATGTTTTAAATAAGAGGTTAATTGATACAATTTTGTGAGTTTAACTAAGTGTTCTATGGAATAACACCTATGATCCGGATTCGACGAATCAGGTTGAGGTCAGGGTGTTACATCTATTAATGAACCTAATTTGATTAATATGAGGGTTGTTAGAGCTTAATCAAATTTGGATGAGACCAACCACAGAGCAGTAAAGGTAGAGGAAATATCGAATTAGGATCCCAACATAGAATTTATCGATGAACAGAATGTATCAATGGATGGTGTCAGAGAGGCCAAGCAATTTTTCAAAGCTTCTTCCTCGCGGCTATCAGACTTTAATCCAAAGATGATATCCCCTAATATCGAGTTCACAATGGGTAAAGGTGTTTGAATATAACAAGGGAGACATGCGATGTACCGATTGATGATGTTATGGAGATACTGGTGGAACAAATTGATCAAGATTTTAATGAAGTAAATGAAACCATGGAAGGTGTTGAAGAAGATGAAAGCCTTGAGGGCGTTGATGCATTTGGTGTTGTTAAGGCCTAGTTTCAGGTTTCTCGTTTCTTATTTAATTTTCTTTTATGATGAATCCCAAATTTCTTTTTTGGAATGTGCAACGATGTGTTCATGTACAATTTATTAGTTTTCGTAAGGAATATCTTAGATAACACAAGTCAGGTATTGTTGTTTTAGTTGAAACGAGAGTTAGTGGTTCTAAAGCTAATTCTATTATTGAAAAAATTGGTATGCGATTTTCTTTGAGGTACAACTCTAGATTTTATCTGATTAAAAAACCTATGCAGGAAATGCTACAAATGTTGGAACATGATGCTCATGGACCCTTTACTACTTTTATTCTTGTTAATTAGGCAATATTTCTTTTAATGCCTTCCTTATTGTTACCAAAAAAGGAAACTTTAGGAAACAAAAGAAAATCAAATTAAAAAACATGAGAAATATAATTTACCATATTTTTATACTAAAAACTAAAATCAAATTTTAAAAATTTAAGTAAAAAATTGTGAGGGTGAGTGTGCACCACCAAGGGTGTTCAAACTTCGGTTAAAACTTAATTAACTGGCCGAATTGATCTAATTCATTTAATCGGTCAGTTAACCGATCTAGTTCGTTCAGAGATCAGTTAAAGGTTTTTTGAAATTTCGGTTAACGATTAATTCAGTTCGAAATCAGTTAATTAACCGAAATTAATAAATAGTATTATATATTATATGTATTAGGTTATTACTAATTCGGTTAATTCGGTAAAATGAACACTACAAATTTTTTTATATGTTTCATACTTGTTTTAACCATAAAAAACAAAACGTGTAAATTTCAATTAATTCGGTTAACCGACTGAATTAACCGAAATATTTCAGTTCGATTAATTATTATTTTTTAAAATCAGTTCGGTTAACGATTAAAGGATGAAAGTTCGGTTAACCTTTTGAACACCCCTACCACCAAGAGAACCGTGTCTCCTTTATTGTTGGTGTGTGGGGATAAAAATGAATTTATGAGAAATTAACGAAGGTTTTAAGGCGTGTATCAATGTCACTTTCTTTAAGGTTCTAGTCGCTCCCACTTATATTATGGTGTGCAAATAAATCTCGAGGATACAATGAAGCCCAATGACTACCTACATTTTCAATTGATGGAAATAGTTCACTAATAACAAATTTATAAAACAATCTAGGAATATGAAAGATGATGGGAGAATAGAAAAAAATTTTGTTTCTATGTTTTTGAATGTGTTACACAAATGAAATTTCACTTCTATTTATAAACGGTCATATGACTCTTCATAGGGACATAACTACTAAAATGGATAATCATATCTTTAGTAATAAATATAATTATTCAATAGATATATATCTGAATAATTATTCGTATTTGTTAATAATCAAGTTACATAACTTTTGAATTTAAGAGATAATTTTTGGTTAATAATCAAGTAGCGTAACTTTTGGCTGCTTACAACTTTTCATTTACAGTTATTAAAACATTATATATTTTTTGAAAATGTTCCAACAAAACCTAAATTTTGAATCAACAGATTTTTTTTTGGGTCTAATCTCAATTTTCAAAAATTGAGATGAGGTTGGAATTTGAATGGATAGATTAAACTGTATCTACCTGTTAAAAAAAGTTTTTGATGAGGTATTTGTTATTGGTTCATTTTATATCATGGTCAGTAATGCATAATTAGGCGAGCTGAGACTGTAGAGGGTGGCTGTTTGTTGTTGTAGTAAGAAATTGCAGCTTGGCGGATCTTCCGACTATGCTTACAAAAAGGGGAAGATGGGCTTTTACAAATCAGGTTTCTTAGCTAATTTTCAAGGAAAATGATAGATTTGTTTTATAATTATCTGGGAATTGACAAAGGAAGTTACACACATGGCCTTAAAATATGGCTGATCAAATTTTTGGCTAAAACCATGAACTTGCGAGGCAGACGAAGAACTTCTGTTATGGGTGGATCTTGCTCACCCGTTTATGCATTGTATGATAATTAAGAGTGAAATTTCGGTTAAAATTAAATTAACTAACTGGATCGATCTAATTCAGTTAATCGGTCGGTTAATCGAGTTAATTTGGTCGGATGTCGGTTAATGATTATTTTAAAGTTCAGTTATCGATTAATTCGGTTCGAAATCGGGTAATTAATTAAATTAACCGAACTTAATAAATATTATCAATTTTTTTATATGTTTCATACTTGTTTTAACCAAAAATATATAAATTTCGATTAATTCAGTTAACTGACCAAATTAACCTGTTGACACCATTTTTTTGTAAAACGGGGTCGACTTGAACTTTAAAAATGAAAACGAATACGGGAGTCGCCACCA
>CM025150.1:30913105-30923885 GCA_013467495.1 Gossypium gossypioides
ACTGTGTTTTATTTGGTAATACCTCGTAACCCTAGTCCGGCGACGGACACGGGTTAGGGGTGTTACACAATTGGCATGCCAATAGGTTATATCGCACGCTACAGGAGATTGGTTGATGTTGAGATGATGATTATGAATTCATTCATGTTTACTGAATATACCGAAATTTAGCATTTGTTGCGAACTATCGCGTTATATTACAGTATTTCAGGTGTGTTTCAGGGGCGGATGTAAAGCCTACGGGATTGGCACTTGGTGCCCAGGTGTGTCTCGATTGGTTAGCTTGTTTGAGCGATTTGGTGTGTTTGGTAAGTTAAATGTGTATCTGAATCCATTACAACGTTCATCAGGTATAGTTAATGATATATCGTAATTGATTGAATTAATTCACTCGGATACAAGTTTATGACTCACCTGGGATTTGGTTATGAATGGCAAGTTTATGATTTATGACATTTCTGTATCATGTATTGATTAAGTTATTTCGGTAAGATTCTTTGTTTCTGTTCGTCGAACTTACTGAGCTTCAATAAGCTTACTTGTGTGATTTGCATTTCTTGTAGATATCTTTTGGTTGGAATGAAAGACCAGATCAGTAGTCAAGTCACACTATCCATCCGATTTCGGTAGCTTTTGAACGTTTATTTTGAATTATATGGCATGTAATAGGTCATTATGTTTATAACCTCGTTTGATATGTATATATATAAAACATGTATCTAGTTCATCTTTTGATCGATGTTGTCTTGTAATGTGATGAGAGTTACAAGGTTGCTAGGTTTGGTGGTGAATATATTCCATTTTTTAAATCATGCGTAGGTTTTTGGTAAGTATAACTAGGAATAAATATGGTTTATGTTGATCTTAACTTGGCAAGTTATAAGGTTAGGTATTTAACTTATAGTTAGACAATATTGTATGTTTGAATGGTTAAATTTGTTGTATATCTGTGTATACTTGTGGTACCATTGAGGGTACATTGGTTAGTCATTAAGATGGTTGATTTAGCATGATTTGAACATGTTTATGACATTTTGAATAGGTTTAATGGCTGGTAAAAGGATTTCTTAGTGTCCAAGAAAGCTTAAACGTAAACTTGATGTTTATAGTTCATTTTGGTACACATGGCCTAGGACACGGGCTGCCACACAGCCGTGTCCCATACACGGTCTAGCACATGGCCTGTGACATGTGACACAAGTCAAAGAGTTACACAGTCTGCGACACGGCCGTGTGACCCAACTTAGTGAGTTACATGGTTTAAGACACGAGCTGGGACATGGCCGTGTGTCCTATTGTTCGATTTACCACACGATCTGGCTATGTCACACGGTTGTGTGACCCCTATTTTCAAAATTTACAACTTTTTCCCAAATTTATGAAATTGTTTTAAATTAGTCCTGATTTGTTTCTGACTGTTTTTAGGGCCTCAAAGGCTCAATTTAAGGCCCAAATGTGTATGTTTGCTAGGTTTCTAATGAGTTTTAAGTAATTAATATTAAATGATATTATTGTTCTGATTTGTTCGGTAATGCTTCGTAACCCTAATTTGACGACAGAGACGGGTTAGGAGTGTTATAGAGTGAGTCTAATTAAATTAAAGTAAAATATGTTTCATATATTTTAAGGAAAAGTATTTGGTACACTATCAGTGCACAAGCAAGGTTAAAAGGTTGACAAGTATCTTATAAAGTTATAAGGAAATATTAAAAAAAATACACAAAATAATTTTTTTTAAATACTTGTGAAATAAATAAAGTACATATACCAAATACTAATCCATTTGAAGTATATCATCCTATCTTTTTCTACTAAAAAATTCTCTATTAGCACATAAGTTTTTGGGGAAATTCTTTGAAAATTTGAAGAGATGATTCTGTAATTTCATCGGGTGAGGAAACCTTATGAAACTCAAAATTTTCTACTTGGAAAGAAGCAATCCGATGTGAGAACATAAGAATTTTATATTTTTCTGCGCCGACTGATCTTCAGTAACCCAATAAGGTGTCATAAGCATGAGGGATCAATCTCTTCCCTATATTCTTTGTAATGTAGTCTCTTAAGACTGAAATAGTTGATGCTTTCATTTATTCATAGACAAGAGCAAACAAAGGTCAAAACAATGAAAGTGTCTTCAATCATAGATATGGAAAATACCATCAATACCGTGAACGATAGGGTCTGAATGAATGTTGGAAGAATTTGAAGTGGTCATTCTCTTCCCAATAATAATGTCCTTCATTTTGGGCATGTAACATATTTAAATGTCATCTTCCACAATGGAGCTTTGGTTTTTTCAACAACCTTTTTGGCCTTCTTTATTCTCTACTCTTGTATAGATATATCATGTCTAAGATTTTTCTTGGTAGAGTGAAAGGAAAATTGGAACGATGGAAAATTGAAGGGATAAAAAATTAGAAGGATTGAAAACATAAATTTTCTTTCCATGGGTATGCTTGGTAAAAAATATAGAAAAATGAAAAGAAAAATATTCTTTCCATCCATTGCTTAGTAGAGTTTAAAATGGATAATTTTGAATTAACAAACACCACTTACTCATTTTATTTTCAATTTGGAAGAATTGGTTTTTATGTATTAGAATGGAAAATGATCATCTCTCCTATTTTCTTTCCTCTCACTTTTTTTTCTAACCAAGCACACTCAAATCTTATTTTCTTTCCACTTTTCCACTCCCTCTTCCCATCCCTTCACTTTTCCACCAACCAAACACACCTTAAAAGTTCTTCTAAATCCTCTCCAGAAGAATAATTTTCTATCAATCTTTCGTAAGACCCAATAGCCATATAAGCTTTAAAACATTTTGGTTGTATTGAAAAATTAGCTCTCTTTTTGACACCTCAAAAAAGAAAGAAAATTCAGTAAAAAAACATATTATTGTACGTTATCGAGACCTCCAAAATATATTTGTAATACCTTTTACTCGAAATGAACCAATACATTCTGAGCAAGAGGTGTCACATTTGGAAACTAAAGCTAACTTAACTAAAGCATAAATTTCAAGACTTCACTTTAACATAAACATACTCATTTGAAGTTACTTAAGTAATTTCTAAGCTCACTTTAAAGTTTGGTTACAAACGGGGGTCATTCGAGGCTTAAACATGACAAAATAGGGTAAACAAGGTCAATATTGTGACACAGAGAAGTGACACCAAAAACAAATTGCTCTAATGACTCCAATGTTGCGACACTGAAGGTTGGGTGTTGTGACATTGGGCTTTGGATGTTGCGACACTGGAGACAGATTGCCTGGAATGTTGGATCTGGCGCCCTAAGTGTAATATATTTGTTTGTACACTTGTAATTTTTCGAACAAATTGGTTAATAAAATAATTCATGAATTATATTAATATCCTTTGTATAATTTCCTCATGTGGTTTTTGCATGTAAATCAAAATAGAAACAAACATTAGCTCATTGGTTGTCTAATGTTTAACTAATACTAAGCGGTATTACGTGGTCGAATCATAATACAGAAAGATAACATATATTAGTAGATGAACCTAAACATGTCCTTAGTTTAATCGAAAATGAGCAAACTTATTGAAAGACTAATTTACCTTATATCAGGTCCAATTGGAGAGATGTTTTGTCTAGGGCATTGGAGCGGATGACTCCTAGAAGATAAAGACATAGGTGTGACTAACTGGGCATCGAATTGGACCCAATCAAAAAAAATTCTGAATCCGTTTATGGATTTATTCACTTGTGACATTCATAGTGTGACATACCTTAATCCTGAATAGATGATGGACTATACATTCGTGACTCGTACACTTTGATGTAAGTAAAGTCTGAGTTCGAATAGATAAGGAACCGAAAGTTGGTATGTTGGGTATACGACTTCTACAGTATGTAGTATCATTCACAATAGTGGAATTCATAGCTCAAGATATGGGTAAACGGTATCCTCTCATTGACACTACATGATAGATGAAAAGTAAACGTGGTCACAAGTCATTTGTCTTTGTGATAAAGACTTAATTACTATTTGATAATAGTTGACTTTTCATGAAAAAAGATGTAATGGTTACCATGAAATAAAATAGGATCATATTAGGAGAACGGATTTATCCCAAAAAGATTAAGGATATCCTATGACGATAACACACTTATGACAAAGGCATTGAATGAGCATTGATCAAGTAACTTTCATAATGGTATGTCATTAGGGGGAGTTCATGTAACACCCGAATTTCTAATAACCCAAAAATTTGAAATAATTGGAGGACTAAAATGAAAGAAATCACAAGTTGGCAGCCTCTATTGAAAGAAACAGGAAAGCTGAAAACTAAATTGGATATGGTTGAGAACAAAACTTGGTTTGGTTAGAATGAAACTAGCCAGTTCCTTAGTGGGGGACAACATGATTAAGAATGAACGATTCTCATAAGATTGGTAATAGCGCTAGAAAGGCTATAAATAGCTGGGAAATAGCTTCCCAAGAATGTTTCTCTTCTTAACTTTGTTTTGTTTTCTCTTTTTCATTTTCTTCGGTAACTTGAAGAAGGAATAGCCATGGAAGGTTCTGCATTAAGCAAACTTCATGAGGATGGAGACGGAAAAGTAGGGAAACCAGCAAGCTGGTAAGATTCTTAGCTTCTCTGTGTACGTAAGAATAGGTAAATGAAGTTATGGACTTCAGAACCATTTTAAGAGTTCTGCATGTTTATGAAATTTTAAGTTTATGAGATGAAATACAAGTTTAACTAGTAAACTTTTTGTTGTAATGCTTAGCCGCTAGGAGAAGGGAAGCTCTGGCGTCCGAGAAAGCTAATATGAGGAAACGATGAACTTCAGGTGAGTTCCAGACTCTAATCCTGATGTTATGATCTATGTTGTTTATGTATGCCATGTTTGTATAAACATGAAATATGATGATATGAGCAAGCATTATATGACTGTGTGAAAAACTTCAATGGGATAGATGAAGTTAGGATGGGAAATAGAGAGTGACCCTATTAGTTACCGTTTCGGGTGAAGCTTCGGGCCTTGTAGAGGGAACACTACAGTGTTTGGCATCAATGTTAGGTGGTGTAAATGAGATAATGAGAGTAAGATTCAGGAAATGAAATCATTGAATGGTATTTACCGCGATGACAGTATGGACTGGTCCTTCGAGGCGACATCGTGTTGATAGTATATAGCATAAGACCATTGATGAAAGACGTTATATCAACCTGATATGAGGTACGTAGCGTAAGACCATGGATGAAAGATGTTATGGCAGCATGGTACAAGGTAAAAGGTATATAGCATAAGACCATGAAAGAAAGACACTACGGCGGCATGGTACAAGGTATAAGGTATACGATATAAGACCATAGATGTAAGATGCTATGACAGCCAGGCATGATGAGTAAGACCATGGATGAAAGACTCCATGGCATCCACAGAGATAAGCCTGCTAGGACAGTAAACACAGAATAGATAAGTCTACTAGGACAGTAAACACAAATGAAGTTTGTTAGGATAGTAAACACGGGTAAGTCCGTCGGGACGTGTGAAATAAGGTAAGAAGGGTATAAGACCATAGCTCGGCTATGACAACCCATAAAGTCTGCCAAGATTATAAGTGCAAGGTATACTGCCAGTGCGCCAAGCATGGGAAACCACGCAGGTGGAAGGAGAGTTAAAAAAAAAGCGTAAGTATGGTAAGTGGATCATGAGGAATCCGTCAAAAAAGGATAAAAGCGGTAAAGGTAGATGAGAAAGTCGGCAAGGCATGAGCGATGACTCAATAAGAATTAAAGGAAGATAGGTTGCGTGAAAACTAGCATATTATGGAAATGAAAGAAGGGAAACTAATCTAAGGATCACGAGAAAGGGATCCGTCAAGAAGAGCCACCAGAAAGAGCTCAAAGAAGTGGTATGCAAGAAGTAGACCCCGTCAAAGGGTGAATAAGTGCACTCCTAGGAAACTGGTGTCATCTAGAAAATAGAATTATTATTCTATCCAAAAATAGTGACAATTTATTTCTATATAAATTCTATTTTCTAGGAATAATAATTCTATCGGTTTACATAAGAGAGAGATTTACTTTCCCATTGGAAGTATAGTAAATAATTTTTGATTCGAAAGTGTTCAAACCCACACTTAAAGCAATTCGTGGTATGAGAATAGCGAAGAAGGCTATTTGGTTAAAAGTCAGGAACGACAAGGATCCATCTAGCCCAAAACACAGGTGCAATTTCGAGAAAAGTTTATTACTATAAATATCACAAACCAGCTCAATTTTTAAAATTTTATTTTTTTCGCTGTACAAAAAAAGGGTTTTCGAACTGGATTTTATCTAACATGGAACATGTTTGAATAATTTAAAGCCAAGTTTAAACTATCATTTACATTACCATAACACATCTAAACAATTTAGGGACTCAAAATATGTTGGATTATCATTCAAAAACCTCATATAACACATGAACATATCCATCTAATGAAAATTATCCTAAGGTACAAATTGACATTAAGCATGCATGACATAGTTATGGAACCACTTAGTTACTTTACAAAAAAAAGAAATCAAATAGCTTTAATCCTATATACATGCCACCCTATTATCAATATTTAAGGTTCATACTCCTCACTCCTTGCTTGATGATGAGATAAGGATGATGAGGGCCACTTCAAAATTTTGCCTTCAAAACAATCTTTACCTAAGTGTTTTAAAACAATGCGTTAAGCTTGTAAAAGCTTAGTATGCATTAAAGAATTAAAACATTACCATTGAGTTTAATTAACTATTTTAACAAATAAATAAACAATTTAACATGATCACAGTAAATAGTCATAGTTAAAGTACATAATAGCAACAAGGTTAATCTTTATTTTTCCACTTACCATACTTTTATCATCTACACATTGGTCATGTATCATTCAATTTCGCACATTGTAGACCCGAGTGAACAAGGATAAATGGAATGAATTCAAAAATACAGGAGCACATAAATGCTAAATTAAGAGCACCAAAGTGTTAAATTGATCGCCTTTCCCCGTCCTCGCGAACGGGGCAAGAAATCAACACTAAGACAACAATAAAATCCAAATAATTATGTGCGATGTCTGCAAGTGTGACAGATCAATTGTAATATATTTGTACAATAGGGTATAAGAGTATTTCAAGAATCAAACCCAAATGAATCAGCGATTAAGTGAATTCTAGCTACAAACGTACAATTAAAGAGTCTAAACAATTACTCGCTAGATACTATAGTACATGAAATCATTCAAGAGTTGGATTATACTAACTAACTAACTAACTAAAAGTTGCAAAGGACTAAATTATAAAAGAAACAAACTACTTACCCATCAAATACAAATAAATATGATAACAAAGACCAATTGGTTGATTTTCATGTGGTTGGTTAACTTTTGAATTAGGGATCTAAATTGCTATTACTCCTAAATTGACTCCACTTTACCTCATGGCCTTAACTTTACCAAATTAGACAAATTAGTTTGGTTTATCTCTTGACCTCATCGACTAACCTAGGACTTACCGAATTCATGCCCAATAAGATCTCCTCTCGGTCTCACTTATCTTGATTTCCCTTAGGGGCATCAATCCTAAGTTTTCAAGTCCATTCGATTTAGTCCAATTTTGTAATTTAGTCCCCAAACCCAAAAATTAATTACCCAACATTTTCATCAACCAACCCCTAAATATTTAGCTACTCATAATCATCAAGAAATCAAATGAAAATAACATTAACTTAAACCCTAAACAAATCAATAAAAACCCAAGCTTTCTCGGAAAAGCTTGGATACAACAACAATGGCAGCAAGAGAAGTAAACAAGAAAATTAAAGGAGTGATTTTTAACAGGAAATTCAAAAAAATTTATTAGCATTAAACTAGGATTAAAATGTAAATACAAGATATTTGAAGGATTAGCTAAGTAAATAAAACCTAGATATAGTAATAACTAACTTAAACTACCAACTATGGAACCAATAAAGACAAGAAAATGTACAGGAAAATTAAACCTAAGCTATGAAGAAGAGAAGAGAAAACTAAACCCTAAAAGATGAAGAGGAAACTAAGAAAATTAAGCTAAGTCTAATGTCTAAGTGGCTCTCTCTCTGCAGCCAATATTTTGGTCTTCTTTAGTAGATATCATACCTAATTTTGTTGACCAATTTGCCTCTAAGTGTGTATTTTTTTATTGGGGGACATATTGGACAAAGACTACTCTTTTGGTCATTTTTTGTCTCCCTTCGACAATGATATCACAATACTGAGGGCTAGGTATCGCGATATCAGCTCCAGCCTTGAAATGGGGAAGTCTTTAGGAGCTAGGTATCGCGATACCATTGGGAAAAGCCTTGATCTTCTTCAATTCAGCACTGTTGGGGGTATCATGACTTTTAGGCTTCAATATCGCGGTACCCCTCTTTTAGACGATGCTTTCGCTCACATTCGGGCCTTCAATGACTCCCTATAACACTCAACCAACCATTAAGTCCTTGATGGCACATTTGGCAATTTTGGGTCTCAAAAGTAATAATAAGCGCACTAATTCACTTATTAAAGCTAATAACAAAAATTAAGTAAAAACATGACAAAAACACCTAAATTGCTCGAAAACAAGCTCGTTAAGCAGATTATAAATTCAAGTGCACCAGAGTGCTAAATTCACAAGCGCACTATGATATTCCTAATAGCATGTCATCTATATCGCTCAAGATCAATACTTATCTACAAGGGCTTTATCATTATGACAAATTCAATATTCATCACAAGCACAATCAAGTTTCATACTTTCATATGCACATATAATTTTCCAACATTTACAATTTAGTCCTTTTCTTTTTCACATATATTCACATCAACATTAATCATATTCATTTACCGTTTCTATGAATTATTCACATACTTATTAAGTCTCAAGTACATAAGTTCATGACATTACAAGTTCATTATTATAAAAATTGCAAACCTAATTAAGCAAGAAAGAATTCTAAAGTACTGACAAATTTAGCTAAATTAAACTTCCTTCAAGCTTTGCCTACTTGTTTCCCCTTGTCTACACCTATTGCACATTCTTCCTTGTCTTTCTCTTCAAATTGCATCAACATAACAATCAATACACTTGATTTACATCACAATTTATACTCAAATACTTGAAATAAACATGATACTAGTACTAAATTATGAAAATATTACCTTAGATCTTTAGTTTCTCACATCGTCTAGATTTTCTCTCTCTTCAAACATGAACCCACCATTTCTATTAAAAAAATCTAAGGTTGCTAGGTTGTGGGTAACTTGATTTAGCTAAGGTTTCTAAAGAAAATTGTTGATTTTAAGCTTGGAAGAGCCTTTAATAGGGAGGAGGACTAGATTGTAAAAGAAGGAAAATTTTCTCTTCTTCCCTATATTATAAACATGAAAGAGATGGAGAAAGATGATGAATCTTCTCCATATTTCTTCTAAATATCACCAATATTTTTAATCAAATAAAATAATTCAATAATATAATACTAATAGTAATGATGATAAAAATAAAATACCATTATAACTAAAAAAAATCTATCCATCATCATTATCCACTAGATCTTAGTAAAATTGCTCTCCATGTCCTCATACATTTCACCACTAATTCAATTTAACACTTTTCTACTTTAAGTTTCTCACTTTGACCTCAACATTTTGTAAAAGCTTACAATTTTTTCTATACCTCAGGTTAATATCTTCCACTACATCAGTCTTTTAAATTTTCTCCAGTCTCCTACTACCTTCTCCACTAACACTTATAAATTAAAATTTATTTATTCTGAAAACTTTGAATCATAATTGCTCAAAATAACACAGTTACGACCAAGAGGATTTCGAGGGTGTTACAAAATTCCTATTCAAAAAAAAACTTGTAGATAACTATGGGTAGGGTTGCATTCATGGATATCGATAATAATCTTATTTCTTTAATAAACAAGAAAAATAAAAATGAGGGGATTTAAAATTAAAAATTAAAATTAAAAAAAATTAAAAAGAGATTGTAAAATAAAATATAAGAAAATTAATGTGACAAAGCTCTAACCAAAGGTAAAATCTCTATTTGATTCAAGAGTTTGATCATTGATACAAAGATGACTTTTAGTGTTCATTAAAAATTGATTATAATTGTCGATAACCACCTAGCAATCAATCTCTTTTTACCTTCTCGATAATTAAAATGGCTGCATTAATTATTTTCCTTCTCAATAAACAACTCTATAATGATCACTTAAGATTTAATCTATCAATAACATTAAGAATGAAACAAAGGCAATTCTAACCAATAAACACACAATCAAGGTTTATTTAAGTTAGATGGCATAACCACACAACATAAAATGCATATCTCTGTCGTACCTATCTATGTTACTTGTCACAAATATTAGAATAAATTAAATAATTACGGATTTAATACTTCTAATTGGCAAGTCAAATATTCTCAATAATCGAATATGGATCCAATATCCAGCAAACCTGAATATTTTTAATTAAACCATAAGACATGCAAATAGTAAAGAATAAAAAAAGATTAAGAACAATTAGATCTCACAAACTTTGTAGAATCAAACTTTGAATTTTTTTTTTTTTGACTAGAAAATGGTTTAGAAATCCAAAAAATAAAGAGAACACAAAAACAAAATAATACTAAGAGTGGCTATGTCTAGGTATTAATCTAATAATGTCTATTTATATGACAAAAATATCATGAGAAAATAAAAACGTGCCCTTAATTAAATAAAGAAAAATTTTCTAAATTTCTTG
>CM025150.1:31015899-31028238 GCA_013467495.1 Gossypium gossypioides
ATCTAGATAATATTTTATTATTTTAATATTAATGTGATTAATTTTAATCCTAGTTAAACTCTTTCTATATAAAGAGAGCATGTATCATTATTCTCACACACTTGAATTCAAGAAAAGTTTTAGAGAGAAAAGTTTTTGAAGAAATTATTTCAGAAAATTTCTAGAGATAATTTTGTAATTTACAATTTCACCCAAAAGTTTAGAGAAATTACGAAATTGCCCTGTTGGTAATTTTGTGAAAATTTTTCTAATCCGAAACGAGCCCACACTCGATAGATGTGAGTTTGAGGATAGCAGAATAGACTACTTGATTGAAGCGTTCATCCTAGACGAATCACAAATGTACAATTTTGATTAAGTGTTTATTACTTTAGATAACACAACCAAGTTCTTGTCTTTGAAATTTTTTTAAAACTTTAGTTTTCCCTTAAACCTATTTTCCGCTATGTTTTCTAAACCTGATCTTCCAACAATGTGTACATACGTCGGGGCACATTCAAGTTATTAGTGCCATTATCAAGGAGTTTGTGTGTGATTTATATGATCGTTGCATGTTATCTTGGGAATATAATTGGCCAAAGCTAAGTATATAGATATAATGTTTTATTTTTATTTTAATTGTTTTCTTAATTTCTTCTTGTTGATAATTGATTGATAGTCATGTTTAATAATGACTTTAGGTGGCCAGAAAGTCCATTCATGTTTTATGTAGATGCTATTTTAATGCCTAGTTGCGGGTATGATGGAAACTATGGAAGGTAAGGATATGAGTCTCCTTATGATTCTTATGGTTATGCGTATGGAGTAGATAGTTACAATCAAGGGTTGGTAGGTAGTAACTCGACGTATGATCCGTATTCCTCATATTCTTATCAAGATAGGGGTATGTATTGTGAAGAATTTAATAAAGATCACTACTTAACCACTCAAGTTGGTACACTTGAGGATGCCATGACCGCATGCCACAAAAGCATGAAGACCAGAAAGAATCAATTGGACTTATTGTTAGAAGTCGTCCAACGTCAAGCTAATGAGCACATTCCGGTGGAAGAGTGTGTAGAGACAAGCAATTCAAAACTTGAAAAGGAGCTCCCCTATATAAGTGTTGAACATGACTTGAAGGCCGATTTTCAACAAGAGATAGAGATTAGAGAATTGGGTGAAGTGTTAGGTATTATTAAGGAAATCTTCAATCCTATTAACATATGTTTGGAGGAGCCGCCACATCTTTCGGAAATTATGGATGAAATCCCATAACATGAAATGACCAAAGAGGTGCTCTAACAGAGGTATATTCAAATAGAAATGGAGAACTCTGAAGAAATTGAGTTTGCGATTTCACAATTGATGATCCCTCGAAAGGTGCAATGGAGTGGATTGGGTTTTGGTGAGAAGCGACTCATAATGTACATGTCGAAATTGTCCAAGATGAGGGGGGATCGATATGCTTATCCGCTGAAGGGGGTCCTTATCAATTTGATCATGAACAAATATTGGGTCAAAGCCTCTCGGACCTTGTAGAAGTTTCATTTTGGGGGTGTAACGGATTGTTTGAGAACCACTCTTTAAACTTGCATTTGGGAAATTGATCATTATTGTAAATAATTAAATTATTTGAGCTTAGACTTATAATGATTTTATTTAGCTTAGTTTTTAAATTCGTTGCATGTTTAGATTTAGGACTTTGTAGGTTTAATTTTTGTGTATTTAGGAGTTTAGGCTGAAAAACTAGGAATTTTGGGTATCACAATTTCAAGGGAAGGCCAAAACACCTTTCAGTATTGCAATACCAACCCTTTGATATTGTGATACCCAAAATAATTTCAAATGAGGTTTTAAAACACATAAGGACATCGCGATACCTCTTTCAGGTTCAGTAGAAAACCTATTTTGGGTATCCTTACCCCTTTGTTTTACCCGTATTTAACCCCAAAACCCCTATTGTCCCTTAGTTTTCAGCCTTAATCTCCCTCATACTCTTCCCCATTTCACTTTCCTCTCAATTTCTTCTCTTTATTTGCAATTGCTTTTATCACTTTTGGTGTTTTCCTCTAATTTTTTAGGTTTTCTCAGTTGATTTGGGAACTACGACACCACACGAACAAATCGAGAGCCTTCAACACCAATAACCATTTGAGGTTAAAAGTTCCAACTTGTTCTTTAAAGGTCTTGCCATTTTTAAAATATTTTCACTTATTCCTTTCCATGTGTGAGTAGTGAAGGAATTTAGTTGCTATTGATTTTAAAATTACTGTTGTTGAGACTAGTTGGTTAGAATTATTTTTGTTATATTTTTTGATTGGATAAGAGGAAATTATATACAAAGCCATCTAGGAAAACCAAAAGGACTTAATTCCAACCTAAACCATCTCCACCGTTAGGGTTTGTTCTGAGTAAATTTAAATAACAAGAGGCTGAATTTTTTTTCCTTATGCTTCAAGGATGAATATTCATCCTTGAACATAGTTTTGACCCAACCTCGTCTTTATGCGATGAAATATGGGATCTCGTCTGATTTCGTGGGTGGCATAACTTCTGCCTTGTGCCAAAAGCACCTGTTGTTATTCCTGTTGTTTTGGATTTCTACTTAAATTTAAAATTCACTGCGAATAACTGAGTGTATGTTTGACACCAAAAGGATGATATCTCCCCTAAAATGATTTGTGACTATTATGGTGTTTTGTTTTTCGAAAAGGACAACATTTCTACTATGGATTTACAATTTTATATAAATCTCAACATGGAAGCCATTTTAAGTTATTTAACTGATAATAGGGGAGAGCATAAGTGAGAACCATACAAAGATTTCCCTCTTTCATTTAATTAAGTCATTATGTTCCCTATCGCAAAGATATGGATGCATTTTATTTGTACCCGTGTTAGCCCTATTCTTAACATTAATACGGTTAATGTCTTTCGAGTTGTTTTGTTGTATTGTATTTTGTAGCATAAGAGCGTCTGTTTAGGGAGATGAATCAACAAGGAGATGAGGAATGTGTGGATGGAGGCAAAGTTGGTATCTATTTCCTACACCTAATTACGATTTTATACCGTAAAACAAGGGTGGTTGTGGAACCAACTGAGCAATTCCATCACCCCACCTGTAGCATCATAAGCGACTCCATGCTCCACCAATTCAAAGAGCTACAGAGAAAAAAATTCAAGAGTGGAACCAGTACCAGAAACACAAGATAGAGATGCCTCCTGCCTTTTCGAATAAGGCCGCTTTAAAGAAGGCTTTCGGAGGCAAACAAACGTAGCTCGATGAGTTATTAAAGATGGTGCAGTACAACACTCTGATGATGGAAGTGAAGAAGCTGTATGTTGATTATTACACGAAGAGACACAGGTTGGAAGACCTACATTTTCCGGTGAAGCCATGAGCTGCATACTTTTGAGGAGGAAGAGGAGGAGGAGCAGAAGAAGAAGAAGAAGGTGGAGGGAACGATAAAGAAGACGAAGAGCAGGAGGATTAGATGGAGGACGATCGCCCCGAGCCCTATGTTGATGAAATGTAGGAAGCGTTTGCTCTAGAGCGTCCTTCAACCAAGGGGGTAGTCTTTTGCAGCCATAGGGAGGACGAGTCACGTAACCAACCACCCCCTAACGATTTTTCAAGCGAGCTACAGTCAAGGGAAATAGGAAGGAGATAGTGGAATCGAAGTCAGACTCCAATGGTGAAAATTAGTTACATTTCTTTGGATACCAATAGCGGAATGTAACTATTAAATACTGAATTATTTTGAATTTAACTTGGTTTTGGATGGTTTTTGTTTTTTATTTTGTTATCTGCATATGTTTTTTGTGTGAGTTTTTTTGTGTAGGCCACCCATTCAAGAATTACATTAAATATCCGTGCTTAAATATGAAAGTGGACAACCCTAGCTTGCCTTGATAAGCGGTCACGATATTCAGGGAAGTCCGATAACGTTTTTATCTTTGTTTGGGGAATGCACATTGGGGATAATGTGTAATTTAAGTGTGGGGGCATTCATAAAAAAATTTTGCATGCTTAGTTACTTTTATGGTTGTGTGTTTGTTTTATCTTTTTGTTTCATTTGTGTATGGTACTTGAACATTGTATGGTTGACAATTAGTTGAATGAGCCATGATATGATACTTTAAATGATGCTCAATAAATTCTATTCTTGGTGAGCTATATTAGTTAGTTCAATTAGTTACATTGTATAGTAAAATAGAGGTAGCCAAATTTCATGAAATTTTTAAATTTTTAACCAAATGATGAATGAGTATATGGATAAATGTGTATATTGAGATGCATAGGAATTTAACATTATTCATGGAAACAAGTAGAATCATGCTTAGGTTTTCTGTATATTGAGATGCTAAGGGATGACCTAAGACATTGTTTATTAGCCAAGGGCCTAAATGACTAACCTATTAGCTATATACATTCCTATTACCCTAATTTTGAGCCTTGTGATCCATTCTTGATGAACCGACATTTTTTAACCTTAAGCCTAAAGTGAGTTAAAAATTCAACCCTTCTCATTCCTTAATCTTAAATTGCACTATAGAATGGACATCATGCCACGGGAATTAAGGGGTAGGTAGGAACAATTTGGAGGTTTAAAAAATGTAACTGAGCAGATAGTGAAGAGATGGTTCGATATAGCGTGTATAGGCTCTTAAAAAAGATGTGAAGAACAAAAAATGTGAGCAAACAAAGAAAAAAATTGTGAGAGTCAAAAGCAAAGCGAGTGAATAATAAAACATGATTAGAGATAAAATCATTGTGAGTGAAAAGAGGAAAAATTGTAAAATATGCTCAAAAGGATAGATCAAACTTTTCATTGTCATAGTGCAAAAATACTCACTAAGTTGTTTGTACTAGCTAATATCGAGCCATATCTTCAACATTATTAGAGAGAAAAGGAATGTGAGAGAAGAAGAAATAAGGCGGTGAGTGTAAAGATTACGTATTGGGGGAATTGGGAACAATGTCATGTGCTATACTAGAGCCTAGGTGTTGTTATACCGTTGCTTAATGGGAAGAAAATTTATTGTAGGGATAGTTTTTGTCCAACATCAACACCAACCAAAATAAAACATCTAGGGGCATTTTGGTCAAAAATTTTGGGTTGTAATAAGATGTTAAAAGCCACTTTTGGCTGAGAATTAAAAAAAGAGCTATTATCTTTACTTTTTCTATCATATTTTTAGCTTTCTAATTATCTTCTTCATTTTTCTAGGGTTTAGTTTCAAACTTTTCTAGTTTTTAGTTGTGTTAGTTGGTAGTTAGTTAGTTTTTATTGTAGCTTTGTCTTAATTATTATTTAGTACTCAAAAATCTATTTGTATTTTCATTTTAATCCATAACATTTAATATATCGCAACTATATTTCCTTTTTCTTAGTTAAAAATCTTAACTTTCATGATATTTTGTACCTCCATTATTGTCACCTTCATTCTCCTCAAGCAACCATCAAGAAATCAATAAGCTGTCTTCAACCCTATTCCTTGTGCTTATTTTAATATATGTTGTGAACACATGTGGGGTTGTTGCCTGTATACAAATGATGATGAGTAACTAAATTCATGGTAGTGGGTTGATAGAAATGTTGCTTGGTTAGTTTTTGGTATAAGGACTAAATCGGATAAACTTCGAAACTTAAAATTGACTCCTCTAGGGTAAAACATAGATAAGTGAGACCGAGAGGAGACCATATTGAGCACCAATTTAGTTGTCTTGACTTATTTTGGAGAGGTCGAGAGATAAATCAGACTAAATCATCTAATTTTGGTAAAGTGGTGACCGAGAGGTAAAATTGAGCCAATTAAAAGTTTAGGGTTTTTAGATCCCTAATCCAAAGACTAATTAGCAACATGGAAATCAATCAACCATTTTGTTTATTGAATTGTTAATTGCTTAGTTTTGGGAAACAATCCCGAGTCTTATTCTCACATGCATTCAAACATTAATCACATTCATTTTAGGTTTAACAAACAATCTCGAGTCTTAATCAAGCTTACAAAAATATTTTGACAATTCGAGCATGAAATATGACCAAATTGCAAAGTTTTAGAAATTCAGGCTGACTTCGTGACATCATCTCTTCCATGTGATGGCATTTCCAAATAGTTTGTCACGTCACGAAATCAGGCCACTCGATGTCGCGATGTGACTCACTGTCGGTCGACATTGCAATGAGGTAGGTTGCTCATCGAGATGTGGACTCTATTTTTGGTAAATTTTGAGTCATTTGGTACCTATTTCAAAGTTTCCATTTCAACTATTCAAAGATGTATCAAAATACCATTCCCAATTGTCTCAAAACCTACCAAAACATGCCTAATATTTCAAACAAATATGTTTAAGTTTCCATCAAAACACTCATTACATATACATTATTCACCAAGTCATTCAATACCAACTTTACCTATGCCAATCCACTTTAAAACATGCAATTTCATATGCCATACATATCTCGAGCATATAAATCAAAATACACCAATTCAACTAGGCATCACAAATGCCAAATCATGTATTTCTAAACCACATACCAAAACCAATGTCTAAATCACATAAACCAAGATCAATGTCATATTCAACTTGTAAATACTTATATAAAATAAAGGTTGCTCCAAACACTTATATACATGCCACAATTCTTGACTCAAAATTATAAAACAGCTACTGATTCAGTGATAGTGTGAGCTCTGAGATGATTTGGCTTGATGAGTTTCGTAAGGTGACAATCTACAAGGAAGAGAAAAGGGAAAAATAAATAGGGTAAGCATATAAGATGATTAGTAAGCTCATATGGAAACTAAAGCTTACATTGAGCATTAAAGCATAAATAATCATTCTATTAGGCTACTAATTTAACTTCCCTTGACACATTAACAGATATCTATACATGCAACATCACCAAAAATCAAATATGTTAATTATGTTTCTCAAATTGTAAATATTGCTAACAATTAAAACAGAATCATATAGCAATCTATATGTTAAGTATCATCAATATCATTTCAATTTCAATTCATGAATTAAATTCCATTTTCAATCAATTGAACATCGTCCAATGGAACTATAATAAAATGGACTAGGATACACGAGAATGTAATGCTCACACAAGCTAGCATTATATCGAGGTTAATTGTCCAAGCTAAACCTACGATACATATATTTCGAGGATTTGCAACAAATGCTAGATCTCATAATAACCTATAAAATCCTTGATTAATCACGTGTATAACCTTAATGGCATGTCATACGTATCCTAACATTTTAGTAAGTTCATTCGGGCATCATTTCCATACAAATGACATTATCAATTCCTATACTCAATTTCATTTCTCATATGAAACATATATTTAGTCAACAAGCTCGTTTACATCCTGTTCTATTTCCATATAACCAACATTCTCAAGAATTTTACAATTCAGTCAATTTTGAGCTATAAGTGCCAAATTCACTAATTCATTTAAATATTACATATAAATGAAATAGAAAAAAAAACATGACATAAAAATAAATTAGTAAGTTCTATATGAACTTACCTAGTCAAAACAACAAACAACCGAATCTTCAAGGACTAATCGACAATTTTGGCTTTTCCTCGATTATCACTAGTTTGATTCAATTCTTGATCTATACAATTATTCCATTCAATTAATCAATACCAAACATTTATACACTATTTCATTATATGAATGAACCTATGAAACTTTATTTTTTATACCCCTAAAGTTTTACATTTTATACAATTTAGTCCCTAAAACTGATATAATTATCTTTTTCAATTTTGAGCACCAATTTTAAAACCAATTTTAATTACATCCCTTAGGGACTCCATATCATCTATTTTTACTGAAATTTCACATCAATTTCACAATTTATTTCACTTTAGTCCTTATGATCAAAATTAACAATTAAACATTATAATCTAGTCCTTTTTCACATCTAAGCTTAAAATCTATCAATTTAACACTAATTTATTCAAGAAATAAACAATGGAAACTTTCAAAAACTTTAAATTTTTTGCAAATTGGTACATGGGCTAGGAAATTAAGCTCCCATGACCTCTCAAAAACCTAAAAGTTACAAGAAAATGACTTAATTGAACATACCAATTGAGGACCAAAACTTTGAAAGATTCCAAGGGTTTTCTTTGTTTTAACTCACGTCATGAAGAAGAAGATAAACATGATGCTTAAAGTTTTCCATTAACTTATGTATTTTATACTTTAATTAAAATTTAATTAACCTTAATTAATTAATATTAATCACAAATAACTAAAATTAGTGGATGTTAAATCATTCTCCACTAGTTGATGAAACAAAGATGATTTATTTACCATTTAAAACCTTTATCTATTTAAAAATCTATAGCGATAAAATTTTTACATTTTAGTCCCTGTACCTTCATTAAGCAATTAATAAACAAAATTGAAGGACCAAACTTTAATATTCTTTTATACCAACTCCTTAAATATTCATATTTGATATTTACGAATCTAGTGTACGAAAATAGGGTTTTGAAACCACCTTTTCCAGCACCATTAAAAATCGAGTTGTTACACAAATTAGGTGTTTATGCCTTGATGCATTGAATGCTTTGGTTTGATGATATATAATTGTGTTTTGCATGTACCATTTGGGTTTTTTTTTTATTTGGTTTAAAGTTAGGCATGTTTAAATAGGTTTTGGTCATGATTGAATGTCTTTAAAATGTTCAATTTAAGTAATTTTACCATTTAGTCTCGAGACAATAATAAAATGTCTCATGACCCTAAGCATAAAATGTATCATTTAAGATGTTATTTTGGTCATGGTCTTGAGACCAACCTTTTGGGTCTCTAGAAATTGGGCGTATGTCTCAAGGGTCTCTATCTCGAGATAAAGGCACATCGAAGCTAAATTTATTTTTCATTGTTCCAGGTCTTGAGACAAGAATCCCTTGTCTCGAAATATCCAAACATTGAAACTAAAATAAAAAAAACAAGAGAGATCTATCTCGAGATTAATGAGGGACCATGTCTCAAGACATGAATTCCAATGTCTTGAGACATGCTATCAGCGAAGCAAATTCCCAAAAATAAAATGTGGCATGCCTCGAGACATGGAGATCCTTATCTCGAGACATAAGGTTAAAATTTAACAATTGAGTTTGGATTCGATTCCTAACTTTCAAATTTAGTATAACTCAAAATCTTGATAAAATTAGACTGTTAGACATTATGTATGTATGTGTGTGATTATGATGGTTGTTTAATTTGACATAAATGATAATTATGAAACTAAATTTATGAACATGTATCAAGTTAGCTAGAGTTGCTTCAGCAACATAATGTGATATCACACATTCAGATCCGATGATCATGTCAGGTATGGGGTGTTACAGGTCAATTGTAGTCCATGTACTTTTTTGAATTTTGAAATTTCAATCTTGATCCAAATGTAACAATTAAACTATGTTATTAGACTTGTACTATGTGTAAAGTTATAAATTGAGTCTATGTTCTCAAGTTGAATCGTTTTTAGTCCTTACACTTTTGAATTTTGAAATTATAGTTTTGACACAAATGATAATTGATAAATCAATTAATTGGATTTTTGTGAGTAATGTGTAAAAATAGTAAGCTAACATGTCATTATACATGTGTTAATATGTTTTCTACATCAAGTTTTAGAAATAATAAAACTTAACTTAACGAACTTATATGCTATCATTTAGTCAAAATTAAAATTTGAAAAATTGAAAAATACAATACATAAAAAATGACTAAATTAAAATAGATGGACTGAATTCTCAACTTTATAGCAAAATTTAACTGACCTTACATCTATGAATGAACTTTGATTTTGTAATTGAAAAAAGAAACTCAATTATGTTAATACTAATGTACGTGGTCAAACCCTTTTTGAGAAACACGCTTCACACGGAAAGGCTCCTTTTTGATGGGCAATGAGCTTGGTTTCGTTGAGATTGAAAACAACGGTAGTGGTGTAATGACCCGATTTCCAATCGTATTGAAAATTATAGTTTTAGAACCTTGTTTCCCTAAACTGAGTCTGTAAATATTAAATAAAGATATTTACAGAGTTATTATTTAGGTGAACTAATTTTGGATGGCCAAATTGGCCGAAATTATGGTTAATTAAGGGCTAGGGACTAAATTGTAAATTCATATCGTTATAGATTTTTAATTTGGAAATAGCTTGGGGACTTAAATTTTAATTAACCAAAGGTTAAGAAAATAATTAGACTATTTTAAAATGTATATTAGTGGACGGTGTGATTGTGTAGTCATTACTTGCGTAAATTAAGCTTTGTTTAATTAAAATAAAGTTAATTAACTTAATTAACAAATTAATCTCACTATATAAATCAAATTTCAGTGGAAAGAGAGAAAGATTCATCTTCTCCAATTGAATTGAAGAAAAGAAGAAAGGCTTAATGCCATTTTTAAGGGTTTTCAAGCTTTTAGCTTCAATTTCAAGTAAGTTCCTAATCATTTTTCTTTTTTTTTTTATAGATTTTTTTTTATCTTGGATGTAATAACCCATACCCGACCTAGACGTTATGGCTAGATCTAGAGATGTTACTGCAATTTCTTTCGAAAGCCCATAATTCATTTATTTTGAAAATATGTTGTAAGCTTTTATTACACAAAAATCAGATTTATTTGAAAGCATATATTACTTAACTGATTTATTGAAAACGTTGTTAGTTTACACTTTCCAAAATATATAGGTTTGTAGCGAAAATTTTTAAAATGTATAATTTTTTAAAACACAGTTGTTGTTTGAAAATATTTTGTTTTGTAGGAAAACAATGTCGCTAAAAAATTGTTTAACCAATTTCATGCAGAAAAACGAAAATAAAACCCAAAACCAAAATAATCCTAAATGTCCAAAAAATTACAAAACATGTAAAACCCAAATTAAAATAAGTCAAATGAACTAGAGTATTATAACTGAGCTTTCATCGCACTGACCCGCCTAGGTATGAAGATTACCTGAATGTGACAGTCAAACAAAGAGTGAGTTTTCAAAACTTAGTGTGTAACATATCATACTAAAAAATCAATTATACATATATATAAATATTAGAAGCAGAGCTTATCAAAACATAACAAATGCAGATATATAATCCTACCCCCATCCGATACACATCATCTCCGTCCAACCCAACACACCATATAGGGTACTATAGACCCATCCAACCCTACACACCGCTTAGTGTCGGTATGACACTTCTCAAAATAGTTGCAACTGAGCTACCAGTTTATTAGGTGATTTATCGTCGTTTACAGTAATATAGGTGGCTAAGCCACCAAATACGATAGGTTATTAAGCTGCATACACTTCCTCCATATAATAAGTCTTATCCCAAATGCAAATGCAGAACTAACATATATCAGATATGTTAACAATGTACATGCTTATAATAACATATACATAACATATATAACATTTTCCAGATTATACATAGCATATTTTAGATTTTACTGATTTTATATAATTTCAATCATGCGTAATTATCTCAAATTTATGCTAACAGATGGTCAAAATTCGTGTTTTATAACTTAATTAATAACATATCGATCCTACGGAAGGCCTACGATCAATCCAAATAATGTTTACGGCCTAGTTAGGCCCACACAGCCTAATAGGCCTAGACCGTGTGTCTCACACGGCTCATCAGACGACTTGTCACATGGTCGTGTGGCGTCAATAGTGCAGTTTTTTAGCTTTCGTCGTTCGCTGTTTTTCGAGTTTCTCGTTAAACACCTTGACTGATTTCAAAGCGAATCCAAAAACGATTTCTTCAGTACCTAAAATGGCCATTCACACGAATTAATTAACTTAGTTTAACAAAACCCAAGCACTAAATCATATCCCAACAGCAACACTTAAACTTTAACATAGAGAATTCGACCACAACCACCGACGAATACAAACACTTACCCTCAAGAACATCACCCCACGACGATTAGCTCGCAAGAGGAGCACCAAACTACTCACGATTTTCCCCTAATCGATCATAAAAACGATTAAATACAATCAACAACTACTTCCATCACAAGGAATAAAGAAACCCAACTTACACATCAACTAATCGTAATAATAATTTCACCAACCCTAAAAACTTACCATATCAAAATAGAAAAAATGGAATTGGAAGCAAATGAGATTACGAGCAGAGCATAATTTCCAAATAGCAACAAAAAGAACCAAAGTTGAACTTGAATTTTGTTTGGAAAAAAAAAGATAGCAAAAGGACAGCAGGGAAACAAAAACAACAGAAAAATCAAAATGAGAGAAAAAATATATATATATAAAAATGAAAAAGGGAAAAAGAGACG
>CM025150.1:31073246-31083846 GCA_013467495.1 Gossypium gossypioides
AAGTAACAAAATTTATAACAATAAAAAAATTAAAACTCATTAATTAAAAATAAAAATAAGCCTACGACTAATACCCATTGTTGGCATAGCAAAAAGGAGACCCCATAACAATTCTAAACTCATCGTGAATTATCTTCCTTTGCATCCCAAAGCATAAAAATTCATATTAAT
The DNA here is from genome assembly GCA_013467495.1 of Gossypium gossypioides. Classification (NCBI taxonomy): domain Eukaryota; kingdom Viridiplantae; phylum Streptophyta; class Magnoliopsida; order Malvales; family Malvaceae; genus Gossypium; species Gossypium gossypioides. The sequence continues at coordinate 31,073,418 of CM025150.1, forward strand.
CATCCCAATTGTATAGGCGTCTCTCTCTATAAAGGCTTTTCTCCTATCTTGTGAGTCTCTTTCTTAGTATGAGTTAAGTTGAGTCTGATCTTAGTCTAGGTCTCCTTCATTAAGTTTAAGTTGAGTTAGGGCTAGGTATTTTTTTCTTGAATTGTCTCATTGTGAATATTTGGTTTTTTATCATTTTGCTTTTGGAGTTTTCCATTACGAGCAAAAGGATAGAAATTGATTTTACACCAATTCAATTTTTGATTAATCAGGAAATGGGTTATGGAAATCTTTTTAGAAGAAGGGGATAGAGAGAGTAGGGATTTAATAAATTTTACTATTATAGGTAAGATTCAGACGAGGAGGATCCTTAATTGGAAAGGGGTGATCGAGATTCTTAAGGGTATTTGCCCGAGTGATACGATTCTATGTGTCTAAGAAGTGAGTGGGAATATTTATGATTTTTCCTTCTGATCGGCGAAATGGATGAATCAAGCAATTGAGGAGATCCCATGGAATATTATGGGGTTTGTAATTTAATTCCAGTGTTGGGAGAAATATCTTGTGGTTTCGGAGATACATTCCTCGAGGATTAGATTTTGGGTACAGGTGCATGGTTTGCTGCTGGAGTGGTTCTCTGTTAATAATGCTTTGATTATCGGCAAACGATTGGAAAAGTTATCAGTGTTAATGATCTGGCCACTGCAGATGGTGTTGGACGGAGTTATCTACAGATTCGAATTGAGAGGGCAATTGTGGATCCATTGGTTCCAGTTTTTGGGTTCCAATGGCTAACAAAGATAAAATATGGGCTTTAATGAGGTATGAGAAACTGAATGATTTTTGTTATGTGAGTGGTATAATTTATCATATTGATAAACACTGCTCTGTGGTAATCTCGACAGGTGGCACTGTGAACTCTAAGAAGTAGTTTGGGCCTTATTTGAGAACTAGTTCTAGGCGATTGGGGTTGGGAAGTACAAGAAGAAATAAAGGGGACCCTAAAAAGGAGGGGAATAAATATGATGGGGTAGTATGCAAGGGGTAGGAAGATTAGGAGTATGGAAAGATGATGTTTGTAGTGCGTCTTCTTCTATTAACCTAAAAAATTCTCCTATTCCAAATGGTCCTTCCACTCTTGATTTTTGTACATTCACACATGTTTTCCAAATCTGACAATGCCACATCTATTGCACCTTTAATTAAGAATGTTACGAGAGAGTGTGTTACCCAACTAAAGAACTTACTGCCTCAAACAACTAATTGTGTTTTACCTAATGACCATCAAATTCAGATTCCTACACAACAAATTCAACCTAATATAGCCAATAATTTGGGTGAATCTTGGGGTGTGCCTGATAAGGAGAATGTAGGAGGGAGAGTTACATGGACACTTTTCATATTTTGTCAAGTTGCCTAAAAATGATGAGGCCAAGAGGGGAGATATTGGAAAGGGTAAAGATAAGGGGATGGAGGCAAATGACTTATTTATTGTGTTGAGTAATGTAGTGCTACCTCTTGAATTTAATAATATTAATCTCAAAAGAAGTTTAGTTGAGAGTATTGGGGAAGATGATGAGGAGTAGTTTCGAGGCAAAATACAATATTTAGGTGAGTTAAGTCTGAACTTTGAAGAGGTAGGTGTTTCTACAATATAGTGTAGGGGTAAGAGAAAGGTTTCAGAAAGAAGTGGAGTCAAAGGGAGGAAAGGCAGAGGTAAGGTATATTGCGATGATCTTCTGGTGGAAGTACATCTCTTATTGGGAAAGGATTTCAATAACAATGCTGATGGGTTTGGTGGTTGCCCTGATCCAACCACCCAACAACCATGAGGCTTATGGTATGGAATTGTCAGGGTTTAGGGTTAGCCTTGACAATGAGTATGGTTAAGGAAAATATCTATAAATTTGATTTGGATTTTACTTGTTTACTTGAAACAAAGAATAAGAAGGAAAAAGTGGAGTCTGTGAGAAGAAAGTTAAATTCAGTGAAGGTTTTTCAGCTGATCTTAAGGGTTTGAGTGGGGGAATAGCTCTTTGGTGGAAATGTGACTGGTTGGTGAATTTTTTGGAAAGTTAAAAGAATTTAGTTGATACTATGGTGTGTAATGGGGACTGTGGAGTTGTGGTAAGGATCTTTTGGACTTATGGAGCCCCTATCTTTAAAGACTGAAAGGTAACATGGGAACAAGTTAAGTAAAAATGTGTGATAGGTAATATGGCTTGGCTGTGTGTTAGAGACTTTAATGACATTAGAGGGGAGCATGAAAAGGAATGGGTGAGGCCTAAAGAAAAAAAGAAAGATGGAATATTTTAATGAAATGATTCGAGAGTGTTAACTAAATGAGATGAGCTTTTTAGGGCTTGAAATTTACATGGATGAGAGTGAGGGAAAATTGCTTGGTTAAAGAGAGATTGGACAGAGCATTGGTGAATTTTAGGTGGATGAAACTCTTTCCTAATAGCCTTGGATTCAATCTGCCTGCTATAAGGTCGTATCATTCTCATTTGATGGTGTTTTCTGATTATAATGATAGGAAGGGTCCTAAGAGATTCAAATTCAAAGCTAATTGGTTGCAAGTGGAGGGTTTTGAAGCAGTGTTAAGAAACTATTGCCAGTATGTGGATCAAAGGTCTAGGGATGTGAAATTGGTATAGAAGTTAAATAAGAGCAATAATTTTTTGAATGAAAGGAGTAGGAAGAATGTTAAGAATAATAAAATTATTATTGAGGAATTAAAAGAGGAGTTAAAGAAACTTCAAGATGCGAATGGTGCTGAAGGGGATATTATTAAGCTTAGGGAATTAAAAGAATGGGATTAAAATTGCTTGGGAAAAGGAAGAAATGTACTGGTTCAAAGGGCTAGGAGGAATTGGTTACAATTTGAGGACAGAAACTCTAAGTTTTTTCATCTTGCAACAGCTCAGAGAAGGAGTGTGAATAAAATACCGAGGCTTAAGGATTGAGATAGATGGTTGAAGGATAGAGACAGATGGTTGGAGGATGAGAAAGAGATCATTGATGCTTTTACTCAATACTATGAAAATCTATTTCAGACAAGTAATAGGGTAATTGATGTTATTTTGGATGTTTTACCTACAATGATCACAGAGGAGATGAATATGCAGCTGATTAGAGAGGTTACTAATCGTAAATTATGAATGCCATATTTCAAATAGGTGCTTTTAAGGCCCCAAATCCTGATGGTTTTCATGGAGTGTGTTATTATAGATGCTGGGATGTAGTTAAAGAAGATGTGATTGTCATGGTGTTGGAATTTTTCCAAAAAGGGGTGATGCCAAAAGGTATTAATGAAATTGAAGTGGTTCTAATTCCTAAACAGAAAAACCCAGAGAAAGTTACACAATTTAAGCCAATCAGTCTGTGCAATTTTTCTTACAAGATCATCTCGAAGCTTATGGTGAATTGAATAAAGGAATTTTTGGGGGATGTTATTTCAGTGCAGTAGAGTGCATTTGTTGTTAGAAGATACATACAAGATAACATTGTGGTGGCTACTACCTTTCAGCAAAAGCCCCTTTGCAGCTTATATACTTCTCCAAATTAACGAATGTTAATTCTTTAACTTAGCTCTTATAAAATCACTATCTGCATAATATTTAGATTGCAATACTCGTGCCACTAGAGATGTAGGGTTACAAACTAGCCTCTAACTCTGCTTAGCTAGAAGCGTAATATTAAACTTCGCTAACTGCCTAAACACCAAACAACCCCCTTCTTTCAAATTACACGACGCTTTCCATGTACACCAATGAATCTCACGGTTCGATTGAGATTTTTGCCACCAATACCGATTAAACACAATTTCGATATCCTCAAAAAAGGTCTTTGACAATAAAAAACAAGACATAACATAAGTAGGTATGGCTTGTAAGACAAATTTAATAAAAACAACCTTACCTCATTGAGACAACCAACGATTACACCACCTACTAATTTTGCCTCGAATTCGATCCAAAATAACACGAAATACATCTCTCTTATTGCGGCCTATTACCATTGGGAGGCCCAAGCACTTTCCGGGTCCAAAGAGCTTATCATTCCCAATTCTCTTTCAACTAAAACTCGAGTCCCATCAGTAACATTTAAGCTAAAGTAGGTTGCCCAGAACTGGCCTAGTACTCAATTAAAACATTTTTGACATTTGTCGCCTCCACCACCGATGCCTCTCCAAATAGAAGACTGCCATCTGCAAAGAATAAGTGTGACACTGTAGGGCCCAAATGACTCGCCTTTGCCCTTTTACCAATCCATCCTATAAAGATAAGCGAAGCAAGGCAGACAAGCCCTTTATACAAAATAGAAATAAAAAAGGGCTTAGAGGGTTACCTTGTCATAGTCCTCGAGTAGGTGAAATGAATCATCTGGTTTGCCCATTCAACACTACTAAATAACTAACAGTCTTCACGCATCTCATAATCAGCTATAATCCAGTCCTCCCTAAAGCCCATTTTTAACATCACATCTTCAATCATGTGTCATTCCACCCTATCGTAAGCCTTGCTCATGTCTAATTTGAGCGAAAAAGACCCATATCTAGTTCCAGTCCTCTTTTTAAAAGAATGTGGCAATTCAAAAGCGACAATAACATTATCCGTTATGAGTCTTCCTGGCACGAACACACTTTGCGCTTCATCAATACAATACGGCATAATTATTTGCAATCTATGAACAATAGCCTTAGTAATAATTTTCAGCAGTTAATTACATAGGCTTATAGGTTGAAAGTGCGTCATATTAATAGGAATAAGTTGTTTCGAGATAAGCACGATGTTGGTGTGATTAATCTCCACCATGGAGTTTCTATTATTCAGAATATCAAGGCAATAAGAGCTTGCATCTTAGCCAATAATGTGCCAAAATTATTGATAAAATAGAGTTGGCATACCATCCTCCTCTAAAGCCTTCGTGGGATACATAGTCCGTACCACCGCACCAATCTCTTCTTCAGTAAAAGGGGACCAAAAAAAATCATGCATGCCATCAATAACATAAACTGGGATTCCCTTCAAAAGCCTTGTACTATCTCCCTACCCCTCGAAGTAAACAGATCTGTAAAATATCTACATGCAATCTCCTCATTTCCCACTCTCACTCGTCCTTATTCACATTCAAGCTGCCTACACATTTAATCTTCCTGTGTTGAGAAGTTATTCTATGAAAAAACCTCGTGTTACGATCCCCGTTTCTCAATCAGTTAGCCCTTGCTCTCTGTTTCTAATAACGCTCCCCTTTGTCGAACTCCAAATTGAGTTACATTTTCGTGATAACTAGTTCCTCCAAAGTTTCATTATTCGGATATGAATTATAACACCCCTAACCCGTATCCGTTGCCAAAATAGGGTTACAGAGCATTACCATAAAAACATAACTTAAAAATATTCATTTTCAAGCATTTCATAAATACTGGCATAATCTATTAAAACACGTGCATATCGTCCCTTGTTCAAGTCATTAAGGCCTTAGAAACACTTTAGAAATTATTCAGGACTAAATTAGAAACATATGAAACCTTAATGAAAAAGTTAAGAAAATTCACACTATAGGGGTCACACGGCTGAGACACACACTCGTGTCTCAAGCCGTGTAACATTAGAAATAAGGACACACGACCGTGTCCCAGCCCGTGCCTGTGCCTATGTAACTCTCTGACTTGGGTCACATGGCCAAGACACATGCCCGTGTGCCAGGTCGTGTAACTTTTGAAATGACCTAACACGTCCGTGTGCCAGACCGTGTGCTAGGCCATGTAATTGTCTGACTTGAAACCCTTTAAAACCTATAGGGGACACACGGCTAAGACACACGCCCGTGTCTTAGGCCGTGTGGACAAGAAATTGGCCAAAATCTAGTCATTTCTTTCACCCATTTCCAACAAGTACCTACAAGCCATATGCACCTATGAACAAGGCACTAAAACATGCCAAAACATACATAATATGACCATTTCAACATACAAACAATTCATTCAACCAATATGCCAATAAGGCACCTCAAACATAATTCATCAAATCTACTTAAACATATACATATTTTAGCCATTCATCAACCACTCACATCTAATCTATTTCCATACCAAACTTACCACAATTGACCACATATCAAATCACATCCTAACATACCAAATTGGTTATTCAAAACATGCATTCACTTAGCCATATCAACACCAACAATCAAAGCATCAAAGTGCCAAAAGCACACCAACCATAATACTATATATACATGCCAAACATATCAACTAGATCATTAAACACTAGTCCACCTATACAGGCCATTATAACCATGACCAAAATATCAAAATCTACCAATATAATCTCCGGATAGTGTGATAGGTCACTGACGAGCTTCCGATAATCTATAAAACATAGGAAAGAAAAGCAACGTAAGCATATAATGCTCAGTAAGTTCGTAAATCATGAACATAGCTTACCATTTCCAAGCAAAATCTTATAAAATAGACATGAATCAATCCAACATAGCTTGGCACAAGCCTAAGCATCATCAACAACATAAGTTAGTGCTTAAACACATAACTTAACAAATTCATCACATGGTAAGATAGATTTTATGAACATAACACATTTGAATTCATAATTTTCATAAATATGGTTATACATACTTTGATCATCAACAATTATACCTTTCCATAATTTCTTAACTTAGCTATTGGAACACTTACTATTCATTCCCTTTTCACACCCGTTGAACCACTTAGATTAATATCAGATACACGGGAAGCTCACACAAAGTGTGCTAAACATATGGTCGAAACCATTCCTTTTCCTTTCCCTTTACATCGATGCTCACTCGAGCCAAAAATAGGTCTGCTCACACAAGCTGATGAGTATCCGTAACAAATGCCAAAACTCATCCATCGGTAGGACATTCAGGACCAACACCCGAAACGTGGTAACCTTAATGACATGTCATTTGTATCCTATATATTCCTAAGGTTCAAACGAGGCTCGATAGTCGTTGTAACATTGTTGGATTTTCATTGTAACATGACATGATAACTAACATAATAGCATGTAAATCAAATAACATTAAAACTTTATTTAAACATACGAACTTAACTCGATTTTAAAGATGTCGAAATATGATCACTAATCCAAGACTTCATCTTTTCCCCAATCTAGATCCATACGAGGCTTAACTTGATCTAAATAAGAAATTTTAATCCATTTAATATTCATTCTATTCAATTCAGTCCAAAATTTATACTGTTGACAAATTACATTTTTGCCCCTAATGTTTTAACTTCTTTACAATTTAGTTTTTAAGCTCATAAATTAACATTTATGCAATTTCATCCATATATCATTCTTTTCGATTTACCTAGGGACTCATATCAACCCACACAAGTCATCAATTCATAATTTTATCATGATATTTTACTACTTTTACATATAGGTCCCTAAATGATAATTTCATAAAAAATCACTTCACAAACGTTGTTTATTTAACAGCAAGGACTTATAATCTTTCATAAATTTTCAAGAATCATGCAAACATGTTTATGGAAAAATCCTAAACCTTTAACAGTTTTACAAATTAGTCCATAAGCTAATTAGATTAAGCTACAATGATCTCGAAAATATAAGAATCATTAAAAACGGAACAAAATTATACTCACATGCAAGCAAAGACTTGGTTGAACCTTGAAACTTCTTCAATGGAGTTTCTAAGCTTAATTTTCGGTGGATGAAAGCATTTTTGAAAGATGACATTTTGTTATTCTTCATTTTACTTAACTTATTTATTAATTTACTTTATTAACCTTTAACTTTTAACTTAAAAATCATCTAATTCATGCCCATAAATGTCCACTCATAATAATAATGGTCTAGTTACCACATAAATCCCTTAACAATTTAATTTCATAGCTAATAGACACCTTTAACTAATGGAACTATACTTTTGTACATTTTACGATCTAGTCCTTTTTACTTAATTAAGCATGGAAACGTTAAAATTTCTTTATGAAATTTTTATATGACACTACTAACATACCGTAGACATTAAAATAATAGAATAAATATTTTTATGTCATATTTGTGGTCTCGAAACCACTGTTTTGATTTTACTGAAAACGGGCTATTACATAAATTATTTAACTCATCAAGCTTTTGCCGTAATCTATCCATGGTCATTTGCGACAACCTTTGAGTCTCTAGAGCCCAATTTATTAAACCACATTTGACATATTGAATTTGATCAGGTATCCACCCAACTGAATTGTTCCATAATTATCTAACTTCTCCTTCACAAGACTCCTTAAGCAAACATGTAACCTTAAACTGAAACACACACACCCTCTATTCCTGTCAATCAACCCACTTATAGGTATTAACCAAAAGTGGGAAATGGTCCGATATTGAATGCACACAATGCTGAAGACAATAGTTAGGAAATAAGTCATTCCATCTCGGTGTTGTCATACCCTATTAAGCCTTTCCCGGATATTATTATGAACCAATCTCCCTTGATCCCATGTAAACCATTGGCCTTCATATCCCAAATCCACCAATTCACAATCCTCAAGAGTTAACCTAAAAGCCATAATACATTGCTCATCTCTCAACCTTCCCCATTGCTTCTCATGAGAATACATAATCTCATTGAAATCTCCCATAGTCAGCTACAGTTTCGTACATTCAATTGAGAGATCTCGTAAATGATCCCACGAATGGTGTCTCAAAATTTTTACCGGATGCTTGTAAAACCTAATAAACCTCCAATTAGTACCCTTTGTTTCTCCTTCAATACTGACATCAATATGGCTCAACAAAAAGCTTCGAAGAACCACCCTATCCCCTTGCTTCCATTCTAAAGAGAATCCTCCATTGTGCCATCACTACTGCCATCAATTCCCTCCATCAAGCATCAACTTTTGTGAACTCTCTCTATCTTTGAACTATGCAGCTTCATTTTCATGAAAAAAGCTATATTGGGATTAATCTTCCTCAGCACCTGCTAAATACGACATCTTGCCCAAGGGCTCTCCATTTTCCGGACATTCCAGCATAAGATTTTCGTTACATCCGATTACCTTACCCTACAAAGCCAACCGGTATCTCAGAATCATGAACAAAGACATGTCCGTCAATAGTTTCCCCGAATCTATTCTACTAGAAACTGAAGAAAACTGAGTACTACGAGGCCTCTTCTTCCCTTCCCTAGTCTCCATTGGACAATCCTCTTCTATCAACTCCTTATTCGGATCAAGATTCTCTAAATCCCCAAAATCAGAACTTAATTTCCCCTCATATTCAATCCTAAATTAGCCCTCGCTTGCCTTAAAAAAATTGTGTTTCGAAACAACCATTGTATTGCACCATGCTCCCCGTCCTAACCGTTACCTAGTGTTTTCTTCAATTCACCCAGGTGTGGCCCCTCCCACTGATCCTTTAACCATGGACTCGATGCAACCATCGCCCTTTTAGGGATCACTTCAATAGATAGGTCCCATTCAAACTCTAACTTTTTTTTCCATGAACGATTCTGGCTGGGCAGAATCTCTCCAAATGTCTCAATCTGCCACACAGAAAGTAGAACACTGATAGTTTTTCATAGCAAAAGCGCACATAGATACACCATTTACTGCCTAAAATAAGTTTCTTTTTCCTCATTAATGGATTCCTCACATCAATTCGAACTTAGATTCGCATATAACCCTCATATCCTTAATGTAAATATTTTGCATCATACTCTAATAATCGCCCTACAAAATCGCCAAACTACTTGCCCATCGTCTTCGACATCAAACCTGGCGAAATATTGTGAACCTAGACCAAAAAATTAGACCAAAACAGCGGCACCACCATGGGATCCTCCCCTTCTCGCAATATATGGAAAACCAACAAATGGTTGTTAAACATCCAAGGACCCCATTCCAAGAACCTGTCCAAATCTATCTCATAATAAAACTGAAAAAGAAAATGTTTTCCCCCTAAATCTGTAATCGTAATGCTGCTGTGTAGATGCCATAAGTTGGCCAAAGTTGTATGCATAGCCTAAAACTGCACAACACTTGTTGTTAAGAAACTGCCTACCACACTTAAATCCACCACATCCTCTCACGTCTCCTCCCTTAACTCAACTTGCCAACCTACCTCTTCCCCTCTAGTAATCGACAATGCCCTTAAACCCTCTTTCGTTCTCCAAACGCCGCCGTCAGCCAAAAGCCCTAATCTATTTCAAAATGTGCTATTAGAAGCAAACTCAAAACGTACTATTAGAAACAGACTTTCAATGCCATTATTATTAATTAACGATTGTTTCAGAACTAAATGTAACAATTAAAATTTAATAAAGACTAATATCATAGTTTAAAAAAAGTTATAAAGTAAATTGATTTTAGTAATATCTGGAAGAGGGATTAAATTGTGAAACTATTAATATTTTAAAAAAAAATTAT
>CM025150.1:31164364-31175396 GCA_013467495.1 Gossypium gossypioides
AAGGGAAGTAAAATGGTTTGATATTTAGTTTATTTGAATTAGTCGAGTTATTCGAATTTGAAAATTTAACTCAATTCGAACTCAAAATTTGAAAAAGTTTCGAGTTGATTCAATTAACTTGATTAATTCGATTCAAATAATTCAAAATTTGAAAAAAAATCAATTTTTTTTGAAACGAATCAAATTTTGCTCACCCCTACCCAATTGATTGAGAAAATTTTTATATTGACAAAACTTAATCGTCGTGTTGCAAAAAACAATTTAAAATAAAATAAAACAAAATTGATTCTATTAAGATGGGGAGTGTTATGATACTTACTATTACCAATGCATAATCCAAATGGGTCCAGGTTGGGTTCTGCACGATTCACATATTGAGCTCGCGTATCGAGCTCGCATGACACTAAGTGTTCATAGGAGGGGAACTTACACCCTCCCATAAGATTACACATGAAATCGCACATGGGACTGTGAGATGTGGATTTGCATGTCACTACATAGGCGAACCCTCATCGTATAAACACGTGTTAAGTTTAGAGTAGGGCACGTGTTGCCATGCATGGAACCTACCTAGGATATCACATCGATGAACAATAACCATATCATATAAATATACAACATTACCATAGGGGTGAGCATTCGATCGAGTCGAGTCGAATTGAGTCAAAAAATTTCAAGTTAGTCGAGTTGACGAATCATATTTTAGCAACCGAACTCAATTTGAATTTTTTTCCAAATCAAATCGAATCGAGTAAAAAATTTTCGAGTCAAGTCAAGTCGAGTTAACAAGTCCTATTATTTATACTCAATGTTGCTTTTACATGGACCGATTATTTAACTAGTAGATAAAGTGCAAGATTATTTAACTAGTAGATGAAGTGCAAGATTATTTAACTACATAAACAATACAATAATTTTGCCTTTTAACTTAATGGGTAAATATTTATCAAAACGACATAGTTTTGCGTTTTCTTATCGAATTTTTGAATAACTCAAATTGTGTAATTCATATTCGATTTAAATAGAAAAAATTGATTTTTTTATTCGAGTTGATCCGAATAACTCGATTAACTCGAACTATTTAATTCAAAATTTGAATTTTTATCGATCGTTTCGAATCGAATTGGATTTTGCTCACACCTACCTTACCATCTAAAGAAGATAGAGAAACACTCAACAATTTGGTGCGGTGAGCGTGGACAGACTTCCGACCTCCAGATTTTCAATCTACAAAAAACCAAAATGGCTCAACCCAATGAAAATTTCCCCACAAAAGTTTTGGCAGGACAAGCTGGAGGTTCTGGCACCGGCAATCAACCTAGTGAGATAGATCCATTTACTAGTTTGTTTGTTGATTGACCGAAAATTTTGGATAATTCGACCCATGCAGGGGCCTCAAATTCTTTTGATTTGAACGTTCCTTTTGGTCAGGGATTATCGTTTCCCTTTCATTAGGAGGCATCCCAACAACAACTATTCACCCTTCAAAGGCAATTGAGGTTGATAAGGGAGCAGATGACTTTACAAAGTAGTAGGTTTGAGCAATAACAAACGTTTCAACAAGAATTATTAAGATAGAATGAAGAGTTGAAAAGGAAAGTGCAGTCTGATAATTCTGATATTCAAGATAACGTAATGCTCACCCAAGAAGAGGATGTTGGGGCACATGCAAAATCGTGGCAAATCGAGATGCACATTTTACGTAAAGATATACTAGTTTTGCATCTTGATACTTAGGATATGGATTGGTTGTTTTGCTCTAACAATCCACTAGCTCTTGAAGTGACAACTATGAGCTTATTAGTCAAATTTATAGTTCCGAAGGAAATGTTCGAAGGAAGAAGGGATCCTTGAGCACATCTCATGTAGTACAATGATTATATGAATGTGCTAGGAGCCTTTGACGTTGCAAAGTGGAAGGCCTTCTCAACAAACCTTAAGGGAAGTGCAAAAGATTGATGTTTGTCTCTCTCGCAGGGTTCCATCCAGGGCTTCTTGCAGTTGGGTCAAATGTTCTTGGGAAGATTTCGGGCTCATAGAACCATTATGAATACTTCTATGGGATTAATATCTGTAAAGCAAAGAGAGGGAGAAACCTTGCAGGATTATGTTAAACATTTTCATGCAGCGACATTAAATACAAAAAGCTTGGAGGATCAATGAGTCATTGATGTTTTTATCATGGTTGTTCAGAATGAGCACGTGCAATATTCTTTTACTGATAATAGGCCATAGAGTTTGGTAGATTTATATGTGAGGACCCTCAAATTTGTTAAAGCAGAAGAGATTAAGAAGGCTGCTCACAATACGTTTCAAAGAGATGACAGACAGTTTAGAAACCAAAAAGGAGTTCGAGGTCGCCAAGGCCCGCCTTCTCAGACTTTACGAGTACTAGGTGGGGGATAGCAAAAAGGTCATTCGCAGAATGAATCATCGAGAGCATTCACTCTTTCCAACACATTCCATCCATTCCTCCATTTGCCAACCTATACTTTGATGCTTAAACACCACAGTGTCCCCTCCGTAAGGCCTAGAGCTTCGCACATCACGGTTTGCACTCAGCAAAACCCTATGATAGTATCTAACAGAACCATTTTTTTCCCATTCCTAACTTCGCCTAACCCATAGTTGGTCATCCCTACCATAATATGCATGTGTCATTCATACATACTATGCAAAAAATAGTAAACAATGCACTACACCAGTTAATCATTCATCAATCACCTAATATTATGTTCAAAAAGAACATTAACAATCACCTAAAGAATAAAGTGCAGATACTCACCTTGTTTTCCTCATCCTGGACAACTTAGCTAATCCAAACGCTAGAGCCTCCTTTGTCTTGGCGGCTAAGCATGACAACCATACTGTGGTTAAACCAATGGTGATGAATTCTTAGAAACCCAAAATCTTAAATTATACTGAAGCTTTGAGAGTTTTAGTCTACTTCTCTCCTTAGTTCCTAAACACAGAGGAAGATAATGAAACTTAGCAATTCCTCAATTTCTTCATCACCAGGCCTAGATTCATGCCTTTGATACAACATGCAGAGCTTCCTTTATCTGCATTTCCTTCTTCCTCAGAACAACCGAAGAAGAAAATGCTTGATGGAGGTGAAGACTTATAAATAAAATTAAGATAATTCGGTCTCCACTTTCACCCATATATATACTCATTGGGCACAGTTTTTATCGGCCCTTTCCACCATCCATTTTTAATCATTTTGTCTACCACTCTGAAGCCAGTTGGTTCCCATCTAACTGAATTGGAATTAGAATCTAACTATTCACAATTTAGTCACTATGATTCCCCTAACTTCCCAACGGAGTCCGACAGTTTGCTGGTCTTTTCAATTTAATCCTAACTTCCCAAATTCCCAAGCCAATTAGGGTAATCGGGTGTTACATCATACACCAATTTTCTAAGTTTTCTACCATAGCTATCTATCAAAGACTCAACAATTAATAATTCTAGTACTTGGACTATATTTTTCTACTATTTCAAGCTAAAGGTTTAACAAAAAAGTGATGGAAGAAGTTCACGTACCTTTCCAATTGAGCTACATGTATGGAGAGAAACTATGAAGAAAGCTCCAATTTTTTTTCCCTTTCTCTCATTTTCGAATGGAATGAATAAAAAAAAAAATAGAGAAGAAGCTTTCCACTATCCCATATATATTACACCACTTAATTGTTTTCCTTTAATAATAACAATAATAATATCTAATGGTCATCTTTTTATCTCAAATAAGTTAATGGAAATCAATAGACATTATTATGGTCATCCACTAACTTAACTTAATTTTGGTTTAATTGCTAACATGGTTTGGCCTATTTATAGCTCAAGGACTTCTTAATTTGATTAATCTTTCATGAGAATGGCCATTACCTTTTTTTTTTTGAAATTATAAATTGGATTGAAAAACAAAAAAGACCCAAGATAAGGCCTTTGGGCTATCCAATACATCAAATCCAATAGCTTAGAGAACATAATTAAATCTAGCTTTAAAAACTCTAGAATGCTCCATAAAAGCGAAAAAAATAACAACTTCTAGAAACAACGATTAAATGATTGTATCTGAAACAACAAATAAATGGAACCTTTCAGTTTCTAATCAAACTCCATCAGATGACTCAATCACCATTTCCCCTTCTTACACCAACCACAAATTTTCAATCCGGTGTCTCAACCCAGCGACGATCTTGTTCAACCAACTCTTCTGTAAAATCTGAAACACCATTCAACCCAAAAAACCCCAGATTCAGTCTTAGTCCTTCACTTGTTAACTGGTACATTACTGTATTCGCTGATCTTTGAACATGCATGAAGGTACAACTTAGAAATTCACTACTCATCTTTTTAATGTCTTTAATATATGCTGAAATTTCAAATCTATCGACTTCGCTAAGCTTCACTTTTTTAATCATTGTGAATGAATCCTCTTCAACAACCAGTCTCATCAAACCCAGGTCAAGGCATAATCTCATAGCCACTGTGCAAGCCATTGTTTCTGCTACAAAAGGCGATGGAATCCTCGAATGACAGGTAATTTTTGAAATAATAACCTCCCCTTTTTCATCACTAATTACAATACCCGAACAAGAAATTGCTTCTGTTTGCCGAAAAATAACATCAAAATTAACTTTTAAGTAGCCAACTTTTAGGACCTTCCAGCGATCTTCACGCCAACCACCCAAAGGTAAGATTATTTCCAAATCATCCAATTTCTTAATGTAATTCTTGACAAATCTGATAGTAGCCAACCCATCTTATAGGCACCTTTCATGCACCCATTTGTTACTGTTTATCTATATTGCCCAAAGGACACACAAACAAACGACATTGATTTTGCCAATACTGAGCAAAAATGTAAGAAATCCATTCTATGTGACTACAATCATTCAAATATTGTTGCCAATTGAATTCCAAATTATCCCACACCTTTTTTTTTTTGCAGTCACGCACTACATGAATGGTAGTTTCTGCATCTTCATCACATTGCGGGCATTTGGCAATGTTCATCAGTCTCCTAAAATGTAAATTATAGAATGTAGGAATAAAATTATGGATGAGGCGCCATATTGTTATTTTAATTTTTTGTAACATTTTGAGCATCCACAATTTCTTATAAAGGCTGCGATCTATATTAGAAATAGCATCCACATTAGAAGCTTCGCCTCTCCATGCCAGATAATCCTCTCGTGGGCACCGCAATAAAGGAACTTTTAAGATCCCCTCTGCATCCCTTTCAGGAAAAGAACTGGTAATTATATCTCGCTTCCAACTCCTAATATTAGGATCAATTAGGTCCACCATTGTTTATATAATTAGATTTCTCACACCATCTTGAATTCTGTAGGTAGGATTTTCTAGGACTCAAGAATCATCTAAAATAGAAATAGAAGTCCCATTACCCACTCTCCAACAAAGACCCTCTTGAAGAAGCCCTTTCGCCAACCTGCATGAATGAAGTTTGTTAATGGGTAGTATTTTTCTTTTAGCGTTCTAGCTAATAACGAACTCGGGTAAAAAATTAATCTCTACCCTTGCTTAGCTAATAACGCTAAATTAAATATTGATAAACGGTAAAAACCAAGACCGCCACTTTCCTTTAGATCACATAAAGTATCCCAATTATACCAATGCATGCCTTGTTTACCCGGACCTTTCTGTCACCAAAAATTTCCCATAATATTTTCCATTCCAGTACAAAGTGATTTTGGTAAAAGAAAGCAAGACATAGAATGCACTGGAATAGATTGCAAAATCGATTAATAAAGACTTCTTTTCCCCTTGCGAAATGAATCTTGTACTCCAACTATCGATTTTTTGATATTTGAGTTTTAAAAAGTTGTCCTTTTTGCATGTCCCACCATATTTGGAAGTCTGAAATAAAATTCTGGATTTTTTGAGCTATTAACTCCCAAAATGCTTTACACCGCCTGCCTATCCCGAACATTAACATTCGTGCTTAAAAAAACTGGTAGATTTTTCAAAATTGATGCATTGACCTATACAATTTTCATACTCCCTTAGAATATTCTTAAAGATATTTGCACCATCAGTACTAACGTCACCAAATAACATGCAGTTATCTGCAAACAGAAGGTGGGTAATTTGTGGGCTTCTTCTACAAACCATTGCTCATTTAATTAAGCCATCATCTCAAACTAAACGCATAAGAGCAGATAGACCTTCAACACAAAACATAAACAAATATGAGCTTAATGGATCTCCCTGTCGCAACCCCCTAGAAGGGTAAAAAATCTTCTATTCATCACCATTCATGCAAACTTTATAAGAAGTGGTAGAGATACACCTCATAACAAGATCAACTAGCTTAAATTCAAAGCCCATTTTTAACATTCTGCTCCATAAAAAATCTCATTCCACACGATCGTATGCCTTACTCATATCTAATTTCAGTGCCAAATAACCTTTTTTTTCTCCATCCTCCTCTTATTCTTAAAAGTATGCAGAATTTCATAGGCAAGCATCATATTGTCAGTAATCAACCTACCCAGTATGAACGCACTCTGTGCCTCATCAATGCATAATTCTAAAACTTTTTGAAGCCTATAAGTAATATTATTAGAAATAATTTTATACAAGACAATACAAATGCTTATAGGGAGAAAGCTCTTAAGATTTATTGGATAGGATATTTTTGGAATTAAAACAATATTGGTGACATTAATGGATTCCAGCGACATACCTTGATTAAGAATTTCCAAGTAGTAGGCACTGACATCTCGTCCCACAATGTGTCAGAACTTTTCTAAAAATAATGTTGGAAAACCATTTGTTTCCGACTCCTTCATAGGACCCATACCCCTCAAGGCCGAATAGAGCTCCTCTTCTTTGTAGGCCGCAGCTAAACTTCTATTTAAATCTTCTGAAATGCAATTTTCCACACCACTAAAGATATGATCAAGATTTCTAACCCCTCCAGAAGTAAATAAATTTTCAAAAAAGTTACGGGCAATCCTCTTCATTGAATTCGAATCTCTCTTTTCTTGTCCATACTCATCATTCAGGCAATGAGTCTTATTCCTCATTCTTCTTTGAGCAGCAAATTTATGGAAGAAAGCAATATTTCTTTCACCATGTTTTAACCAATTGGCACATGCTCGCTATTCCCAAAAAGCTTCATTTTTTTCAATATCCATGTTGAGGTGTAGTTTCATTTCCATCAACTTTATCAAATTATCCTCATCCTTCTCCTGAGCATTTAAATCCTCTAACTCCTTTGTGAGAATATCAAGAAGTCTTCTATTCTTTCATCGAATCTTACATTCCTATCTTTTCATACCCTCTTGCAGTATGATCAACCGTTCCCATTCATTTCTAGAACTTGCCTTCCAAAGCTTTCTAACCTTGCCCTCACACAAATCTTCCATTATCCACCAGGATTCAAAATGAAACTAGTTCTTCGATCGACTACAATCATCATTACTTATTTTGATAAATAAAAGGACAGTAGTCAGAAAATGAATAAGGTAGATGTCTTACCGAAGAATCCGAAAATAAGTTCAGCCATTCTATATTTGCCACACACTTATGAAGTCCTTCTCTAATATTTGTATCAGGAAACTTCCCTCTTTCCCAAGTAAACCAAGCTCCCAAAAATCCCAAATCGATAAGAGAGCAATCCGCAAGAGTACTACGGAAATCCTCTATTCTTCTTTCATTTCACAGAATCCCTCCCTTTTCTTTCATGTATGTACATGATTTCATTGAAATCCCCACAAGCCATCCATAGAAAACTTTGATTTCTCCCCAAACGTTTCAATAAATTCTAAGTCGCTTCCTTCTCTCGAATGTCAGGGGCACCATAAAAACCCGTCAGCCTCCATTCTAAACTATAAGCTTCCTCTTTGATAATCACATCCACATTATTTTTTGAGTAACTCCTAAACACAATCGAAATTCCTTCCTTCCATGCTAAACATAAATCACTTCGAGTTTCTTCAGTTGGAAACAAAATACCATGTTGAAAACCACACTGACGATAACATCTTTCCATTCTTTGACAATTCAATTTAGTCTCCATAAAAAAGATAATATGGGGACATAATTTCTTCAACACATGTTGAAGTCTTCGAATAGGTCGCGAATTCCCCAAGCCACAAATATTCCATCTTAATAGATTCATTGCTTCTGACCGGTTTGTCTATTGGCAGTTGTGGATATTTGTTAAATTGGATCATTTCCTTGTTCCAAAAAAAGATTCATCGAATCTAACAGTTTAGAAACATTTGAGTCCTTTACGTCAACTTTGGGTTTTTTATTATCATTCTCATCAATATTGGACTTATCAATATCCTCCATATGCTCCAGACAATTGTTTTGCTTCCCAAGAACCTTATCAATCATACACGAATCAAACATATTAATTTTCTCAAGTCTGCGCCAGTTACTATTATTATTATTTTACAATCATGAGAGTTGACAGCTGGTGACTGACCCATCCCATTTGAATGGCCTTCCCTATTCAAATTATCCACATCAACATATGGGCTTAATTCCTCTTGAATCGTAGACTTTAATTAAAAAATATGTGCCAAACTGTCAAAAGTTTTATTTATGGCAACATCATTATCAGGATAGTTTTGATCAGGGAAAAAAAAATCACTAATTGACTGACAAGGATCTTTAATTTGCATGGAAAAAGAATCCTCCTGATTCCCAAATTTTTGTTGTTCATCAGCAGTTACCAAAACTTCAACTCCCTTCTCCGAACCGATCTGCTCTCCTTCCTAATGCTCAGATTCTGGTAAATTGTTGGGCATAGCTTCTTCCCTATCAATTGCCGCAACTCCCGTATAGAAACACTACTTCATTATTCTTTTTGTGGAAAACCCAAATTGAAAATTTTCTTTACCAATCAGATTGGATTCAGCCTTTAACGCCAATGAATAAGAGTATTCATCGTCTGCTTTCTCACGTTTTGCAATCGAGATACTAGTACATTCCTTGACTCCATGCCCCATACAACCACAACTAAAGCAAAAAATTGGCAAATTTTCATACTTAAAAGGAAACCATATTTTTTTAGAATTTTCCATCAAAATAAAAATCCCTCTCCGAAGCGGTTTTTGAGCATCCAAGTGAACCCTCAATCTACAGAATTCCCCTTTAATTTCAAATCTGATCAGCCCCCCAAATGTAGTTCCAATGGCATGCAAAAAATCTTTCTTATCACATTCTGGTGGACACAGACCAACCTTTAGCCAAAAGGGAGAAACAACCAGTTTGATTTTACTCCTTTCAACAGGACAAACAAGACGATAAAAAATAATTAATTGTTGACGGAAAAACCATGGACGCCCTTCCATATTCATCTTGAGATCTTCTTCACCCTCAAAAGAAATCAAAAATAAGTTTTGTCCTACTGCTTGAATTTCAAACTTCTTTTTCAATTTCCAGATACTCTTCATTTAAGCGCGAAAACTATCCAGATTATAAGATTTTCTCGTCCAAATAGAACATAGTAACGACGGATTCTCCTTTGGAACAACTAAAGAGCTTTTCACTGACAATTGAACCAATTCTTCTTTAAGGAGGAAAATCTCATCCTTCTCCATTCTAAAAAGTCACCACTCACCTGCACCCAACCACAGTAGCTACTGTCTCTCTGGAAAGCTTTGAGAGAGAGCACTCTTGAATTTTTTTTCATTTATTGTAGTATTATTATTACGACCACCATTATCTTCTATAGTGGGTCTTCATGACTAAAATTCCTTATATCCACTAACTTCAATAATGTGACGATTTAATTACTAGCAAGGGATTTGATTAATTCCCATCTAATCTCTAGTTTAGTTACCTTCCAATTTAATGTTTTTAGTATAATTAATAACCTACCTAATTAATTACTTAATATTTTTATTTTCTGTTTCGTATTCACCTCATAAACTCCTCAATTAATTGGTTAAATTGCTACTTAAGGCTTTACAAAATTCTACATCAATTTCCATTTGTTTTGGTGACTATGTAATTCAATCCCTGCATTAATTTTACTATTTTATTCAATTAATTACTAAATAATCTTATTTCTAATTTAATTATTAATATTTCTATTTTCTAATTCTGTACTCGGTTTGTAAATGCTCGATTAAAATTTTTAGACTGCTCGCTTTAATAAGTTTAGTCCCTAAATAAATTTTTTCGATATCGACGAAAATCAAATTATTACGCTCCTCTAACAAAGTAACAGACCAAACTAGAGCTTTTCCCTTCATCTTTCAACTTTATGGTTTATTTTCCTTGAAATAGCATGAAACTTTGTCGATTTAAACTTAAAGCCTTAACGTAGACACTCTCGATCTCCGTCCACCGTCGTCGGATGGTTACTTGAATTCGATATGTTTCTCTTCTTAGCGAGACTTTCATCTTAACCTTTTGGATTGAATATTCGTCACCTTTGATTAACTCTTAACTAAATTCAGTACGTTCTAGTTTCGTTTTTTGATATTTTATTCTCTTTTCTTTGATTTAATTTTGTCTCTTTGCTTCTATTAGTCTTGCCTAGGGCTTTTTGAAGCAGGAAACTTTCATCCTATTTTTATTTGTTTTTGTTTATATTTTTGTTTGATTTGATTGTGGTTGTGGAGATATTTGATTGTTGATTCTAGGTAAGGCTACGTGAATGGTTTGATTGTGAATTTTCTTGAATTATGATTTTGGCTGAGAGGGAAATGGTGAGTAGGTTAAAGATGAAGGGTTGTTGAGTTGGTTGGGTTAGAGGTGAGACATACGAAAAAAACAATGTTTTAAAAATTAGATTAGCTTCAGTTGTTGATATTTTTTGGATTAATGGACTAGGGAGAAATGATGCAAAAATTGAGTGACCAAAGTCTAAAATTGTAAACTTACTAATAGTTAAGTAAAATCGGGTATAATTTATCTTTATTTTTATTATGTTTTAAATTGGCATAATAACTTATTTAGCCCTCCAACTTTACGAAAAAGTCATTTTAGCCCTCCATTTAATTTTGTCTCTTTTTTCACTTAAACTTGCATTGTTTAT
>CM025150.1:31252665-31268478 GCA_013467495.1 Gossypium gossypioides
TTTTAATAGACGATCAAGAGGAAAATGATATTGCTGTGGAGATGGAAGATAATCAAAATAACCAGGAACCTCCTACAGTTCCTACTCCTCGAACTATGTATGATTATGCTAAGCCTACTTTGATTGGGGCTGAATTGAGTATCGTCAGACCGACTATTGCTGCAAACAATTTTGAGCTTAAGCTGAACACAATTCAGTTGGTACAGTAGTATGTTCAGTTTGATGGGTTGTAAGTTGAAGATCCGAATGCTCATTTGGCTAATTGTTTAGACATTTACGACACATTCAAGATTAACGGCGTTACTAATGATGCCATACGCTTACGGTTGTTCCTATTCTCTTTGAGGAGTAAGTCAAAATAGTGGTTGAATTCACTTCTACGGGGTTCTATCACGACCTGGGATCAGATGACTGAGAAGTTTCTGTTGAAGTACTTCCCACCAGCTAAAATAACTAAGTTGAAGAACGACATCTCTTCTTTTTCTCAAATTGAGTTGAAGACATTATATGATGCATGAGAGATATATAAAGATCTTTTGAAAAGGTGCCCTAATCATGGGTTACCTTTGTAGTTACAAGTTTAAACCTTTTACAATGGTTTGAATCCCTCGACTAGGCGACTAATTGATGCAACAACTGGTGGAACATTAAATAATAAAACACTTGAGGTAGCTTAAGATTTTATTGAGGAGATGACACTGAATAACTATCAATGGAAAGTCATGAGAACAAAACCTATTAAAGCAGTTAGTGTTTTTAATATAGATGCAGCTACTATGTTGGCAAGTCAGGTGGAAGCATTGAGTAAATAGATTGATGGTTTAAGTTGCAATAACACGATGAATCCAAAAATGCAATATGATGCAATTGGAGCGGGGATAATCAATCCGAAATGTTAACTTTTCGGTTCCAACATGGAGCATGAGCAAGTCAACTTTATAGGTAATAATTCTAGACCTCAAAATAACACTTATAGTAATAATATAATTTAGGATGAAGGAATCATCCAAATTTATCTTGGGGTGGTCAAGGTAATTAAAGGTCACAACCCCTTTCAGGTTTTCAACAACATTATCAGCAAGAAAAGAAGCCAAGCATTGAGGAGTTGTTAGCTAAATTTATTTTGGTGTCTGAAACTAGATTCCAGAACACTAAGACAACTTTGAAAAATCTGTAAGCATCGATTCAAGGGCTTGAAAATTAGATTGGATAGCTTGCTAAACTAGTTTTGGAGAGACATCAAGGTAGCTTACCTAATAATACTTAAACTAACCCAAAGGAGCAAATCCACACAATCACTGATTCAAGCGTGTAAGGGTTAGTCAAGTCAAAAAAGAAGCTGAATTTAAAAGCTGTTGAGAAAAATGATAGGGTTGAGGAAAACAAGAAAGAGCATAAGCTGGTGGTTAGAGAATACAAAACACAAATTTAATATCTGACAGCATTGAAGAAAGACCGCATAAACGAACAATATGGTAAATTTCTTAAACTTTTGAAAATTTTGCATATTAACTTACCTTTTGTTAAAGCCCTTTCGCAGATGCCAAAGTATGCAAAATTTTTAAAGGAGCTATTAACAAATAAAAAGAAGTTAGACGACTTGTCAACTGTGGAGCTCAATGAGGATTGCTCGGCCATTCTCCAAAACAAACTACCTAATTGCGATCGTAAATCAACTAGAAATTTGACAAAGGCAAATGCACTTATCAATTAAAAGTATAGCTACGGTGAGCAAAGACATCGTCCCCACGAAGACTAAAAGTACTAGTAATTATCGTCTTTTTATTATTTAACCGATAAGTTGGCGTGATTAATTAAAACTAAAATTAATTAAGTTAATTAAATAAAGAACACGACAAAGAACAAATCAGAAAATAATTGAGTAAACAACCAAGAAGTGAAACAATACCCAAGAAAGAAATCCCTAAATTATGCAATTATTCACCTAGTTTTCATCTGTCATTATCAATCTATATTACACAATTTCTCCACTCAGTATCTTGATCCCTAGAAATCCCTAAATTATGCTAATATCTCTTTTCAAGACTAAGAGCAACTGACTCTACGTTTATTAATTAAAAATTCTTTCTAATTAAAATTCTTATTATCGCATTAACTCGATCTATGGATCCCCTTATTAGATTTGACTCTAATCTGGTAGATTTATGTTGTCCTATTTCTAGGATTGTATGCAACACCACTCAATTATGTTAGATCTACTCTTAAATAGGGTCTATTCCTCTAATTCAAGCACATCAAACATGGATTAATAATCTAGAAATACCAAACCAAAAATTAAGCTGACATAATTGAAAACAAGATCCAAGTTTTTATTGCATAAAATAGAAATCAAAAGATAGAATTCATCATAGGGTTCATTTCCTCTAGGTATTTAGAAAATTAGTTCATAATTGCAAATAAAGACATCTCAAAGACAATATAATCACAAGAAATAAAGAGCTCATAATAAACTTCAAAGAAATCAAAAGGAGGTCTTCAATATTGGTGGAAATATGCTTTAGAGTCGACTTTAATGGTGTTTTCCAAGTTGATTTCTTGAATATTCTCTGACAGCTTACTCTCCTTTTCTTATATTTGGTATATATAGGTCTTAAAATGCTTGAAAACCTAAAAATTACTTTTATTGCGTGTTTGGAGTGCGATTCGCAAAATCCACATGGTTTGACACATGACTGTGTGGCAGCCCATGTGGCTCACACGGCTATGTACCCAGCCTGTGTGGCTCATGAAACTTGCTTCGATTTTTTGATTTTCGTTCGGTTTTTCACTCATTTTGCTCCTAAATGCGCTCCTAAGTATACAAACATGAATTTAAATTATTAGGAGCATAATATTCACCATTTTACATCGAATAAACATCCAAAAATACATTAAGAGTGAGGCTAAATATGTTACTTTTGACATTTATCAAATATCCCCACACTTAAGCATTTGTTTATTCTCAAGCAAAATTTTCAACCCGCATTCAAGTTAACTTTCTCAATTTGTCAATTTCATCAACAATGCTTTAAGATAATTCGTAAATAATCATGCATTGGAAATTCAACTGAAAGGGAACTAAAGACTCAAGCAGTCTAAGCTAAAATTTTTAAAAGCACAAAAGCATAGGTGTCTCCTCTTATCTAAATAATTATCTTAAATTCAGAATAAAAAAGAATTGACATCCTCACTAAAGATTCACTCAAAGCACTCAAAGTGTTTAAGGTTCAAATAATATGCACTCAATAGTCGAACGAGAAATGCTAATACCATAAGCTTGCTTGAAAGTCAATTCTCCACCACTATAAAATGATATGACACACTAATCAAGAGGTCTTTAAAGGGTTGTAACTGGGCTTAGGTTAAGGGTATAGAAAGGTCTAGAAAGGTTATTTATAATCGAGATCGAATTAATAAGTTACCAAACTAGAAAAACAATCAGTTGCTGAATTAAAAGAAACATCAAACTAACTATTCAAGCTCAATCAAATATTTTTTTTTCATTTTTCATTTTTTCCATTTCATTTTTTTAGAGAACTAAAATAAAAGTCAGAAATTCAAATAATGAAACATAGTTAGGCAACAAACCAAATCAAATATCAACAAAAAAGGATCAATAAAAAGGATGATTTTACAAGATACATATGGGTTACGGGTTAATAAAAAAGGGGTAGACAAAAAAATGTGTTAGGATCAAAGGAGTTTATTAAGGGTTAACTCAATTCATAAGCTTTTTATAGGTTAAACCCTAAATGTCTTTATCATCTCAGTATATCAAATCAATAATGTGGTCTCGACATGTATAATCGAAACAAGTTATAGAATAAAAATAAAGTGGGCATACTCACAACCAAAAATAGAATGAGCACGAAATAAAATATATGCTCTATAGGCTCAAAAGCTCACAAAAAATAATGGTTTTGATGTCAAACTTGCAATTTCAAAATTTCAAGATAATAATTCAATCCAGGGAGACAACCTAAAATATTTATTTCTAAAAAATAACTTATAATGCTTGACTTTCTCGTGTCTTAAAGTATAAATCAACTAATGCCCAAATATCTACAAATAAATCCAAAACATCAACAAAAACTCCAAGTTAAAAAAAAATTAACTCTAATGGAGGCTATGAGAAAATTACTTAAACACAACAAATAATTTAGAGATTTTATGAAAAATATACAAACAACCTCCCCACACTTAAGATGTACATTGTCCCTAATGTACAAACATATAGAAGCATAGAATAAGCACAATATCTAAAGAGAGGGAGAGAATTGAAACTGCCCTAAATTTGGATGAAATCGCCAGAATAGTGAAATTGGTACATTTGCATCGCATTGCATCACTGGATTCACCTACTTAGAAAAATTTAAACCATCAATTTTCTTACCAAGAGCTTCAACCTGATTTGCCAACATAGAAACTGCATTAATATCAAAAACTCCAGCTGTCTTGACAGGTTTTACTTTCGTAACTTGCGACTAATAATTATTCAGTGCCATCTCCTCAATGAATTCTAAGTTGTCTCAGGTGTTTTGTTGTTCAATATTCCTCCAGCTGTTGCGTCAATCATCTGTCTAGTCGAGGGATTCAAACCATTGTAAAAAGTTTGAACTTGGAGCCACAAAGGAAGTCCATGGTGAGGACACATTCTCAGCAAATCCTTAAATCTCTCTTATGTATCATAAAGAGCTTTAATATCAAACTGATCAAAAGAAGAGATGTCATTCCTCAACTTAGCTATTTTTGTTGATGAAAAATATTTTAACAAAAAAAAATTAAGTCATTTGAGCCCAAGTAGTGATAGAACCTTGTGGCAATGAATTTAACCACTATTTTGCCTTGCTCCTTAATGAGAATGGTAACAACTGTAAGTGTATGGCATCATCAGTAACGCCATTGATTTTGAAAGTGTCACAAATCTCTAGAAAGTTGGTCAAATGAGCATTCAAATCTTCATCTTGTAAACCATCAAATTAAACATATTGTTGCACCATCTGAATTGTATTCGGCTTGATCTCAAAATTTTTTGCATTAACAGTTGGTCTGACAATACTCGATTCAGCCCCAATCAGAGTGGGCTTAGCATAATCATACATGGTTTGAGGGGCAAGATGTGTATGAGGTAGCTGATTATTTTGATTATCACCTATCTCTACAGTAATATCCTTTTCCTCCTAATCATCTATTATATTCTATTGATTTTGCCTTGCTTCTCTAACCTTTCTTTGATTTCTGCGAACAACCTTTTCAATCTCATTATTAAAAATTAATGGATCCAACGGGTTTCTTCTAGTCATAAACCAAAAGAAGCTGCCAGAAGAAAACTCACGAAAAATGAGAATGTAAAAATGAAATTAAAAAAATATTAAAATAAAAAAATGGCCAAATTAATAGAAATAAAAATTTTCTAATATTTTAGTCCCCGACAACGGCGCCAAAAACTTGATTGCAGTCGTAAACAAACTAAAAATTCGACAAAGGTAAGTGCACCTATCAATTAATAATATAGCTACGGTGAGCAAATATATCATTCCCATGAAGACTAAAAGTACTAGTAATTATCGTCAATCTATTATTTAAACGATAATTTGAAGTAATTGGTTAAAACTAAAATTAATTTAAATTAATTAACTAAAGAACATGACAAAGAACAAATTGGAAAATAATCGAGTAAACAAACAAGAAGTGAAACAATACCCAGGAAATAATTCACCTAGCCTTCATCTCTCATTATCAATCTATATTACGCAATTTCTCCACTTAGTATATTGATCCGTAGAAATCCCTAAATTATGCTGATATCTCTCTTCAAGACTAAGAGCGACTAACTCTAATTGAAATTTCTTTCTAATTAAAATCTCTATGATCACATTAACTCGATCTATGGATCCCCCTATTAGATTTGACTCTAATCTGGTAGATTTATGTCGTCCTATTTCTAGGATTGCATGCAACTCCACTCAATTATGCTAGATCTACTCATAAATAGAGTTTATTCCTCTGATTCATGCACATCAAACATGAATTAATAATCTACAAATACCAAACCAAAAATTAAGCACACATAATTGAGAACAAGATCCAAGTATTTATTGCGTAAAATAGAAATCCGAAGACAAAATTCACCATAGGGTTCATCTCCCCTAGGTATTTAGAAAATTAGTTCATAATTGCAAATAAAGACATCTCAAAGACAATATAACCATAAGAAATAAAGAACTCATAATAAAATACAAAGAAATCAAAAGGAGGTCTTCAATATTGATGGAAATATGGTTTAGAGTCGACTTCAATGGTATTTCTAAGTTGCTTTCTTGAATATTCTCTGACGGTTTACTTCCCTCTTCTTATATTTGGTATATATAGGTATTAAAATGCCCGAAAAACCTAAAAATTACATTTCTGTACGTATTTAGAGTGCGATTCACAAAATTCACACAGTTTGGCACATGGCCGTGTGGCAGCCCATGTGGCTCACACGGCCGTGTAGGAGGGTCCAGCTAGGTGGCTCCTGAAACTTGCTTTGATTTTCTCTCGATTTCGCTCCTTTTGCTCCCAAATGCTCTCATAAGTATAAAAACATGATTTTAAAGGATTAGGAGCATAAAATTCACCATGTTACATTGAATAAACATCCAAAAATGCATTAATATTAAGGCTAAAACATGTTACTTTTGGAATTTATCACTACCCACCAAGCTTAAAGATCTAGGGAGTTTTACTATTCTTTTTTTTATTGGTAGCTTAAATGTTGAAAAAACTTTGCTGGTTTGGGGGCTAGTATAAGTGTTATTCCTTATAAAATGTTGAAACAACTTGGTCTTGGGGAACCAAAACTCACTAGGATGAGTATTCAATTAGCTAACAGATCAATTAGGTATCCTAAGGGTATTATTGAGGATGTACTTGTGAAAGTAAATAAATTTATATTCCCGATTAATTTTGTTAAATTAGACATAGATAAGGCTATTAAAGTCTCAATTATCTTAGGTAGACACTTTTTAGCCACTGCTAGAACTGTTATTGATGTGGGTAATGGTGAACTTGTGCTGAGCGTAGGTGACGAAAAAGTTACTCTTCAAGCACGTGATTTTGTTAGAGTTCTTAGTGAGCAAGATGATACTCGTTATTCTGTTAATGTAAGTAATCATACAACTCGACATTCTTTGCAAGGAATCACTAATGAGTACGTGTTCGAACAATATCCATTTTAAGGTGATAGAAATTTAGGGACAAGTGAAGAGCGAACGGTAAAGCTCGATGAATTAGATGAATGACAAACAAAGGCTAATGAGAACCCAAGAACGGTAAAAGAAATAACTAAGCAACGTCATACTGTGCACGTAAAGAGGACGAACCAATTCAAAGTTGGGGAAAAAGTGCTGCTAGACATTTTAGATCCAAGAATATTTCCTTCAAAGCTTAAGTCAAGAGGGTCGGACCCATTTGTGGTACAAAACGTATTCCCATACGGAACCATTAAGGTAACACAACCTAATTTCAACACATTCAAGGTAAATAGTTATCGCCTCAAAATTTATTTTGGTGGTAATACTGATAACGAGAGAAAGGAGCTCCGACTCCAAGATTCACCTCAACCGTTAGCTTGAAAAGGGAAGTCGAAATTAGACTTTAAATAAGCGCTCATCGGGAGGCAACCGAGTGTGTTATTTCATTTTATTTTAATTATGTTGTGTGCTTTGTACACTTACTGTTTTATTATTACTTAAAAAAATTGAAAAAAAATGTGATCCACACGGTCTGGGGTGATCCACACGGCCATGTGTGATACACGGGTGTGTCACAGGCCATGTGAACACTGAAGCTAATTTTTCAAAATTATTTTTGAACCATACAGTCTGAGCTGAGTTATACGATCTGCAGACATGGCCGTGTGGGACATATGGCTTGGCACAGGTGTGGGAGAAGCGAACAAGCACCCCACATGGGCGTGTCATAGGGTGTGTGAACACTGGAGCAAATTTTTAAAATTTTCTAGTAGGATGCATGGCCTTAAAGAGATACATGGCCTAACGTGTGGCTCACATGACTTGGCCACATGGCCATATGGCTCACATGGTCTAGCACATGTCCATGTACCATTTTTTTTCCCCTTTCAAGCTAGTTTTTTTCTTCTTCTCTTTTTTTGTTTTTTTTCCTTCTTTTGTTTCCTTCCTACCCTAATCAAAGTGATTTCATTTATTTTTATTTTTTTTACTTTTATTTTTCTGATTTATATGTTTTATTTTATTTTTATTCTGTATTTTTTTATTTTGTCAGTTGTTTTTTCTAGTTGTTAGTTCTTTATCTTATTTATTTTTGTCTATTTTCTTATTAGTTTGCTCAGAAACATGTACTTCATTTAGAATCTCTTACGATTTTGAATTTCACTATTTCGACGAATTCTTCCAAATTCATGACAGTTTTAGTTATCTCCCTCTCTTATGATATTTTGCTTATTCTATTTATATCTTTTTGTACATTGAGGACAATGTACACTTTAAGTGTGGGAAGAATTTTATATGCTTATGCGATATGGTCCCTAATTTGTTGTTTGTGTTTAAGTAATTCTCTAACCCCTACCATTAAAGTTATTTTTTTTAATTTGGAGTTTTTATTGATTCTGTTTTGGAATTAATTTGTGGATTTTTGTGCACTGTGGGATTTATACTTTAAGATATGAGAGAGTCAAGCATGATAAGGTATTTTTCAAAAATTATTATTTTAGGTTGTCTCCCTAAATTGAATAATCATCTTGAATTTTAAATTTATAAGTTTGACATCAAAACCATAATTTTTTGTGAGCTTTTGAGCCTATAGAGCATTTTTTTTCATGCTCATTTTATTTTTGGTTGTGAGTATGTTCACTTGATTTTTTATTCTAGAAATTGCTTTGTTTATACATTTCGAGACCACATTATTGATTTGATATACTAAGATGATAGAGACACTTAGAATTTAACCGGTTTAACTTTTAATATCTTACTTGTTGTATTATCCCTTAGTAAACCCAGTTGATCCTAACATTTTTTTTGAACAACCATTCATGTTAACTCGTAACCCATATCTATGTTATAAAATTATCCTATTTATTGACTTTCTTTTTGTCTAGATTTGATTTGGTTAGTTGCCTAACTATGTTCCATTATCTGCACTGTTGAATTTTACTTTGTTCTAAAAAAGAAGAAAAAAAAAGAAAAAATAAAATAAAATAAAAAAATTGATTGAGCTTGAATTATTAGTCTCATATTTTGTATAAAAGCTCATATTCACTATTTATTTCTTGTTGATGTAATTTTTTTTAATTTAGCAACTGATGTTTTCTAGTTTGACAACTTATCAACTCGATTTTCGATTTTAACCAACTTTTCTGACCTTTTCTATGCCCTTAACCTAAGCCCCATTACAACCTTATAAAGACCTCTTAATTGGTGTGTCATCTCATTTTTATAGTGGTGGAGATTTGATTTGCAAGGAAACATATGGTAATAACATTTCATGTTTGACTGTTGAGTGCATATAACTTGAACCTTAAACACTTTGAGTGCTTGAGTAAACCTTAGTGAGGATGTTAATGCTTGTTAAGTTTGAATTTCAGATAATTATTGAGATAAGGGGAGACATTTATGTTTTTAATGCCTTAAAAGTTTCTGCTTGGACTATTTGTGCTTTTTAGTCTCATTTTAGTTTAAATTTTCAAAGCATGATTATCTGTAAATTATTTCGAGACATTATCAGTGGAAATAATAAATTAGAGAAGTTAACTTGATTGTGGGTTGAGGATTTTGCTTTAGGACAAGCAAGCGCTTAAGTGTAGGGATATTTGATAGGTGCTAAAAGTAATATATTTTAACCTTGTTCTTATGCGTTTTTAGGTAATTATTTGATGTTAATGGTAAATTTTATGCTCCTAATCCTTTAAATTCATGTTTTTATAATTAGGAGAGCATTTGGGAGCAAAAGGAGCGAGAAATGAGCTAAAATCGAAAAATTAGAGCAACGTACAGGAGTCACATGGGCTGACCCCTTCAACGTGGCCTGGCCACACGGCCGTGTGAGTCACATGGGCTACCATACGACAATGTGACAGGTCGTGTCAATTTCACAAATTTGAACCCTAAACTGCGAAAAACGTGATTTTTTTGTTTTTTTCGACATCGACAAAAATAAGAAGATAATAGAGGATTGTTATAGAATAGTCAATAAAACTACTTGAAAAACACCACTGAAGCCGATTCTAAAGTAGATTTTCGTTAAGATTGAAGATTCCTAGTTGATTTCTCAAGAGATTATAACGAGTTTCTTTATTTGTTTTAGATATATTGCATCTTGGATGTATTTACTTTCAAGATGAGCCCTATGATGGATTATGTCGTTTGATTTTTATTTTACACAATAAATACTTAGACTTTATTCTCAATTATGTGTTCTTAATGCTTGATTTGATATTTCTAGATTATTTATCCATGTTTGATGTGCTTAAAGGAATAGACCCTATTTAAGAGTAGATCTAGCGTAATTCAGTGGAGTTGCATGCAATCCTAGAAATAGAACGACATAAATCTATCGGATTAGAGTCAAATCTAATAGGGGAACCCATAGATCGAGTTAATGCGATTATAGGGGTTTTAATTAGAAGTAAATTTCAATTAATCAATCTAAAGTCAGTTGTTCTTACTCTTGAATGAGATATTAGCATAAATTAGGGATTTCTACGAATCAAGATACTAAGTGAATAAATTGTGTAATTTAGATTGATGGTGATAGGTGAAGTCTAGGTGAAATCTTTCCTAGGTATTATTTCACTTCTTTATTATTATTTGATTATTTTCTTAAAGTGTTCTTTGTCATGTTTGTTAGCAATTAATTTAGTTAATTTTAGTTTTCAATCAATTATTCGAATTTATCAGTTAAATAATAGAAAGACAATAATTACTAGTATTTTTAGTCTTCGTGGGAACGATATTTTTGCTCATTGTAGCTATACTATTAATTGATAGGTGTATTTGCCTTATTCAGATTTTTAGTAAGCTTCGCGACACATCAAAAGAAATTGAACTTATCGAAAAACTATGGAAACACAATATGTGTTCTTTTCCCCATTAAACAAAACTTGGCAACTATGACGAACACAATAAAACAATATATCTTCAATCAACATAAAAACAATCACAATAACCACAAATAAGAAAATAAATGAGACATACTGTAACACCCCAAAACCCGGCCTAGAAGTTTTGACTAGATTCTAAAGGCCACATTAGCCACCGAAATGGCCTAGCACAAAATACCATTCATAGTTCTTAAAATATTCCAAAAACAAATTCAGCGGTGAGCTTTACTTCAGTTTTGCAAACATTAGTTTAATTGTCACTAAGATTAAATTAAAGCCAAATTAACAACTTCCTTATTAACTTTGTAATCAAATCGAATTTAGCAATTTGTTAACCAAGTTTCAAAACCAGTATTGTAGTGGAAAATATGACATTTTAATTTTAATTGAAGTCTATAAATTGACACTTAAAACTTGAACGATTATTAAAGAAAGGAAACAGTTAGTTGGCTAATGTCCATGCATGAAATCACTAACTCAAAGCCAAAAACCCATACCACTATTCATATAAATTATTTACAAATCTGATTGAAATTTAATTATTATATCTTAAGAAATCTTTATTAAAACATAACCGAGATGAGAAACTCCGAGACCTCCGATTTGCTGTTTCTAAGTCCTAACCACGCGAGTTACCTAAAAGGGGTAAACTAAGGATGTGAGCTTTGAAGCTCAGTATGAGTGAAGACGAAAAGTAAACATTTTAGTGTCAATCAGTTGATCAAACATACAACAACCATATTCCAATCATAATCAGAAATCACATCAAATTAGTGCATCGCAATACTCTATCACCAAATAGAAAATCAAATCATATTCAAATGTATTATGCCTTAAAATCCCACCTATTCAACCGCTACACATCATCTCTGCCCACCCAACACAAACAGATTAGGGTACACAAGACACTTCCATTCGTTACACACAAATTTGGGTTATGATGGATTTATCTAACCAATACACATCTTAAAGTCATCACATGCCACTCGAATGTTGTGCAGTCAAGCTGCCAACATTGTTGCGATTTACCGCCAAATTAAGTCAATGCAATTTAACTATCAAATCAAACTTTCTTCTCTTCATAACCATCTCTAAACCACAATAAAAATGCAAATAATTTAATACATACGAATATATCGAATCAAACATGCTCATATTCAGTTTTCAATAACCTACAAATATACTCGTAACCAACACAAATTAGCGGAATCAACAATATGCATAAATTCTGATTAACACATCCATGCATTCTAATATACCAAGTTTAGTATAACAAAGTCATATTAGCAACTTACACGAATAACAGAACAAAAACATATGTATACATATATATAAATATATCCAAACAATAATACACCCTTCACAATCATTCAACAACTAGTAGTAGTGCCCTAATCACTCCTACAACAGCTTAAACATGCAAGGGATCACTCAGGGACTAAAATGAATCAATTCACGAAAGGGTGGAAAAACAACAAAAATTGGACCACACGGTCGTATAGGAGGGTTAAGACTGTGTTACAGGGGTACACGGTTTTGTGGCTGAGGTACACAATCGTGTGGCTGAGGTACATGGCCATGTGGACACACCGTGCAACTCTCTGTACTCGTGTGATAGATTTCAAAGTTAAGGAGCAAGGGAGACACGACCGTGTCTCATGCCGTGTGAAAACAACCAGGCCGTGCGAGATCGAAAATTTTTCCCCAACAAAGGTCATATGACCATGTGCCATACCGTCTAACTCACCCTCGGCCGTGTGTTTAGAAAATCAACTTAACTCCTATAGCGACACACAGCCGTGTGGACCACCTGTGTGGTCCAAAAGCTACACCCAAAACTTGCTGCAAAACACGAAATTAATATCATAATCACCCACCTATTACATGTGTTTAAGAAACATACCTGAAATGCGACTCAACAGCACAAACGGTCATTCGGTTCATCTCTACTCTATTGATCTGAAAACCCAATTGCAAATACACACTAAACCTATAAGGATTTTGATCGAAACCATAAAAAGGAATCAAAGAAACCGATTTAAAACTCAAAGAGACAACACTTACACTTTACCCATTCCAAAACCTTGTTGAGCAAAAATGTTGAAGAACAAACGAGACTAGAGAGGCAGCACAAGATTACTAGAGCTTTGAGTATATTAACATGGAAAAAAGAAAATAGTCTAAAAACAAAAATTAGAAGAGTGGGAAAAAGGAAGTGACGTAAGAGAAAGTGAAGAAAATGTAAGATGCTTTTGGGGATTATTTTCCAAAATAAGAGTCCCACTAAATCCCAAACTAACCCCCTATCAAATTCACTAGAATTCAAATTCAACTAAATTCAACCATGTGGCCAGCACAATAGAGAATACCAACAATATTTCCCGATTGCTCACGCAGGGATTCAAACACAAGACCGAAGGGTAAACTGAAGCCTTACTACTGAACCAAAAAACTCATTCTTGTCTCCAAAATGTAAAGAAAAACTTAAAAGTCCAACTGTGACCATTGACTCAACTTGCAAACCTTGATTTTTCTAACCCTCACTTTCGGGATGTGACACATACAATTTTTATGTGGAAACATTTTACTATGGGACTTGAGAGGCCACTCAAAAGATACAAAAGATCCACTATGTTCAAAATTCTTGCTACAACAATACAATATGAAAACACTAAAAAGAGCTATAACTCCAACAAGGCTATCAAGAAGTAATTTCAAGCAAATACAAGAAAAAAAAAGTTGAGAATATCTCCAAAAAGACATGGCTGACTTTGGCATTGAAATTTTAAAGCTACAAAACCCAAATGAAAAATTCAACTGTACACATTCAAGATATTTAAGTTTACTAGCTATGCCCAAAATCAACTCAAACATACCACAAATGTGTTGGATCTGATGCCATAAATGTAGTATTTTCGTCTATGTACATTTGTATTGCAACAACCCGATTTTCAGTTGTGTTGGAAAACTGTGATTTTGGAACCCTATTTCCAATGAGCGAGTCCATAAATATTATTTTTTAATGCTTACGAGTTTATTTTGAATTATATTGAATTTTGGTTTAGAAGTTTTTATTTAATGGATAATTAATTAAGGTACAAGCGTATTGATCCTAAGGTCAGTAGTGTCGGAAAGTGAAGTATCGAAATCTCATTTCGTAAACTGTACCTATAAATATTGTTATTAAACATTTACGGAGTTGTTATATAGGTGAATTGAATTCTGAATAGGTAATTTTACCGAATAAGCGACTAATCAAGATATAAGGACAAAATCATAAAAGTTGCAAAAATTAACTCCTTGAGACTTTAAATTTCTTAAAGACTTTTAAGATAATTAAACTAAGGTTTGGAATGATAGATATACCATATCGAAACACGGTGGACGGTTAAGTATGGTTTTTCTTTTATAAATTTAAATGGTGTTAAAATTATAATATAATAAATGTATAATACATAGTTGTAACACATAAATTTGAGTATTAAGTTATTAAGTATGTTCATACCTAAATTAATCGGAAAAAAAATCAAGTAAAATTGTGGTTGATAGGTGAATTTTGACCTAAGCAGTTTCCAACTGTCCTTGTTGAACTTGTTTAAGTTTTTTAGTAGTTAAATTTTTAATTTGGAACAAGACGGATTTTGGTTTTATTTTTATTTTACTATGTATCATAAGCATAGTTAGTGGAAATCTTTGGACCTCATGACCGGCCATCTAATGTTAGTGAATAGAATTATAGTGCCTCATTGAAATTGAACCAAACACATATAGAGATGGTAGCCTTAATGATTGCATATGTTTGGAAACATTATGATGGCTGAGGTGTGTGCATCTGCTTGTGCTTCCATTGGGTGACAGTGAAAAGGGAAGGATCGAGTCGATTAGTTAGCTACCAACTTGAAGAATTTTTGGTGAGTTTTTCAAAGGAAACTTTATAAATTCTCATGTTTAAATTCTAATGTTTGCATGCAGGTAAGTTACGGTTATAGGGGTTGATAAATCGAGTTTAGTAGCTAAAATATTATGTTATTCTTGTTAACACCATTTTTTTGATAAAACGGGGTCGACTTAGATTTTGAAAACGAAAATGAAAACGGGAGTTTTCACCAATCCTTTTTTGATGAGGTGTGATTGGGTCACCTCGAAAAGTAGTTGTTTTTAATAAACGATTTGATTTTATTAAAACAACGGTTTTGGTCCACGAAATTTAGAAAAACAGGTTCGGGAGTCGGTTACGCACAAGGAAGGATTAGCACCCTTGTAACGCCCAAAATTGGTACCTAGTTGATTAATTAACGTCTTAGTGTCGAAGATTGAAAACTTTGAAGAGACTTAAAATACGATCCTTTATCAAAATTTTGACAAATAAAATTTAAAGAGAAAAGCATATTTTCACGTTAATCGAGAAGAAGAATCACGTCCCGTAAGTTAGGACACAATGTCTAATATTCTCGATACGAGAATGAAAGCCGAAAAAAATTATTTATTTTGAAAAAGTTCAATTATCTCGAGTTTAAAAAAAAGAAATCATGTCCCAGGAGATAGAATACGATCTTTCATTAATTCCCGAGAACATTTAAAATTTTTGTTTGAAATGATTCGTGTATTTGAATTTGTCATGAAGGTCGAAACCCCGTAAGTTAGGGCACGATCTTCTCGAACTTCAAAATACGAAATTTTGCTTATTTTAAAGC
>CM025150.1:31323829-31334868 GCA_013467495.1 Gossypium gossypioides
ACTTGTTTCTAATGCATAAATTGGGTCTCGAGGGCCCATATAAGGGACATTATGATTGAATAGGTTAGAATTTGGGTATGAATAGTAAATAGCATGAATTAACTATATGTTTTCCGTAAACTTCGGTAATGCTTCGTAACCCTGTTCCAGCGACGGATATGAGTTAGGGATGTTACATTCAGGTTGTGTCATGTACACATCCTCTTCTAGTTTCCCATTAAGGAAAGTTATTTTGACGTCCATCTGCCAGATTTCATAATAATGAAATGCAGCTATTGCAAGTAAGATTCGGATGGATTTAAACATAACAACAAGAAAGAATGTTTTTTCATAGTCGACATCATGAACTTGTTGAAAACCTTTAGTGACTAATCATCCTTTGTATGTTTGTACATTACCATCCGTGTCGATTTTATTTTTGAAAACCCACTTGCACCCTATGGGTTTAACTGCTTCAGGTTGGTCAACCAAGATCCATACCTGGTTTTCTAACATGGAATCCATCGCAGACCTCATGGCCTCAAGCCATTTCTCAGAATTTGAGCTCGCCACCACTTCTTGATAAGTCCTAGACTCATTTTGATCCATAAGTAGAATATCACCATGTGCTATAATGAGAAACCATATCTCTTAAGTACATGGTCTTCTCTTAAAATCTTCTCGGTATTTATGTTTCTAGAATATTTCATTATTTCACAACAACTTGTTGAACCTGTTGTTGTTCTCAAATTTCTTCGAGTTCAATTTTTCTACTACTTCCTTTTCTAAAGACAAATTCTCTCTCAAGAAAGACTCATGTTCGAGCAAAAAACACTTTGTTCTCAGTAGGATTGAAGAAATAATATCCTTTAGTTTCCTTAGGATATCCCACAAAGATACAGTTTTGAGATTTAGGTTCGAGCTTTGTAAACGTCTAACATTTAACATAAGCTTCACAACCCCAAATATTTATAAAAGACATACTAGGACGCTTCCCAATACACATCTCATATGGTGTCTTTTGAACCGATTTAAATGAAACAAAATTTAGTGTGAAGGCAGTTGTCTCAAGTGCATGTCCCCAAAAAGAAATAGGAAGATCAATATGACTCATCATTGATCAAACTATGTCCAACAGTGTTCGATTTCTCCTCTCAGAAACTCCATTCCATTGTGGAATACTAGAAGGTGTAACTTGTGAGACAATCCTACATTCCTTTAAAAGCTCATCAAACTCTAAGCTTAAGTATGCTCCTCCTCGATCTGATCGAAGTGCCTTAATACTTTTGCCTTGTTGGCTTTGCACTTCATTTTTAAATTCCTTAAACTTTTTAAGGGCCTCAAATTTATCGGGCATAAGATAAATATACTTATATCTACTGAAGCCATCATTGAAAGTAATGAAGTATTGAAAACCTCCCCTAGCCTAACAAATCACTATGTATTAAGCCTAACAAATCACTGGCTCACATAGTTTTACTATTAAAATGGGCTTTAGTCATTTTTCCCAACAAACAAGACTCATATATATATCAAATTGTTTGAAAACAAAAGAATCCAAAAATCCATCTTTATAGAGGTTTGATATGCACTTCTTATTTATATGGCCCAAGCGACAATGCTAAATATAAGTTTGATTTGAGTCATTTATTCTTGATCTTTTGTATTTATGTTATAAATGAGCATATCTTAATCTAAAATGTAGAGGCCATTTATTAATTGTGTCGAACAATAGAAAACATTATCAAGATAAAATGAACAACAATTTTTCTTAATAATTATCTCAAAACCAATTTTGTCTAAACAAGAAATTAAAATAATGTTTCTAGTCAAACTAGGCATAAAATAGCAACCCTCCAAACATAAATCATGTCCACTAGGCAAGGATAAAATAAATTTTTCTACAGCTAATGCAACAACTCTTGCTCCATGTCCAACTCGCTGGTCCACATCGTCTTTACCTAGATTCCTACTCCTTTAAAGTCCCTGTACAGAGGTACAAATATGAGAACCACAATTGATATCTAATACCCAATAAATAGATATTAATAAATTAACATCAATAACATAAATACCTGAAGTGGAAGCTCCGTTTTCCTTTGCCTTCTTGACCTCTTTAAGATAGGTAAGGCAGTTCCTCTTCCAATGTCTAGTTTTACCACAATGGAAACATTTTCCTTCCTTAGTAATTCCTCCTTTAGGTTTCAATTCAGTATTTCCTTTGTTGGGTTTGGCCTTACCATTGTCCTTCAGTTTTGCCTTAGCATTATGCTTTCCCTTACCCTTGTTCTTACGGACCATCAAAATGGGCTTAGGTCCAGCTCTTTTCATGTTACTTTCAGCATTTCACAACATGTTAAGTAACTGTGGCGAAGTCTTATTAATTTCATTATGTTAAAATTAAGGACAAATTGGCTAAAACTATTTGGAAACGATTGCAGGATGACATCGGTAGACAATTCCACACCTAAAGGGAATCCTATTTTTTTGAGGCTTTCAATATAGCCTATCATCTTGAGAACATGATTTCCCATATGAGTTCCCTCTACCATTTTGCATCGAAACAGAGCTTTAGAGGTTTTGTACATCTCTTGACGTGCTTGCCCTTCATATAATTTTTTGAAGTGTTGAATTATATATAAGACAACCATATCCTCATGTTGCTTTTGAAGCTCAAGAGTCACGGTGGCAAGCATTAGACATTTTATGTCTAACATGTCATCAAGATGCTTCTTATAGGCATCATTGTTAGCTCTAGAGGCATTACTTGCTAGTTCATTAGAAACGGGTTCTTTAATGACATAATTTTCGTTCTTATTTGAGGATAATCCTTAAGTTATAGAACCAGTCAAGGAAGTTTAAGCCGTTAAACTTGTCTTTCTCAAGGACAGATCGTAATGATAAAGAGTTTGTGTTGTTTGCCATAATAAATCTACAATAATAAAATATACTTATGAGTAAATTTACCAAGTTTATTATAAACATTAAAATGACTTAAATTAAATGATACTCTCACTATTTTATTCAAAATTAATAACCCTCATATATTAATTTCAGAAAATCCTTTCTTTAAATTTTTTCTAGTAGGCAAAGATCCATATTTCACCTCTTCTTAAGTCAGCTTTGGCTTTACTCTCGAGATTATGATTATTTAGTTAAGCAACACTTTCTAATTACATCTTGTGTAACTCATTATTTAGTGAACAACTCTTGTTCCAATCATCTCATTATCATCCAAATTTCTTGCCTCTGGGTTTCTAATCCTATTAGAGTAACCTAGTTAAGTTATTAACCAATATTATAATCAGCGAATATCACTTGCTTATTCTTTGCGTTTAACCAAGATAGACACAATTACTTAGCATTAGAAAAACCCATGTTGTATTGGTCGAGGCTTTAACGAGGGTAAATATTGGAAGACAATCTTAACTTAAATATTTTATTGAGGGTTTTAAATAAAATTCATCTCACCATTAATGTTCAATTTTAATCCATTTTATTTATTTGTTTATTAAAGTTGATTGTATCAATATACTATAACATACACGCTAACATATCATCCATTGTATCACTAACATGAATAATATAAAGCGATAAATAAATGCAATAGTTATAGCCTATAAAACTAAGGTGTTCCATCCTAAGCCAATGGGAGAACCAAAAAGAATCCTAAGGGTGTGAGTCATTTCACAAGCTTCTTTCTCACTATAAGTAGCCCAACCTTCATCTTTCTAGACCATAGCAAGTTGTACAATTTATAATTATAAAAACTCGTTTTACATACGAGGGAGTAGAATGAGAAGAGAACATACAAGAGAAATATAGAAAGACACGACATGAAGGCTATATTTATAAAATTACAATCTTTGTAAATTATAAATTAAATGGGTTATCAGGCTATAATCATGCATTTCAAACACTGTACATATCAATCATAGCAAACAATATATGATATATATTTATTTAATTGATTGTTAATATGAATTACAAAATTGTCCTTACAATTAATTTTGCCTATGTAAAGGGGTTAATGGGCGAAGCCCCTTACGGGGTTCCCATTGCCCAGATAGTGGGCGGTAGTGCCACTGGTCAATCAATGGTAAACCTTGGTGAAATGTTAGAAAATGCATTCAGATCTCTGTGGGAAAAAAAACATCACCGATTGTAAATTTACATCAAAAGAATATTTTCAAACTTTCGATCTATCAGTCTTCTTACTCGAGCAACTTTTGTTCCTTTTTCGAATGTTACCATCAAGTTAGCTATTAACTTTGAATAACAAAAACCCTACTACCTAAGACAGATTTGTTAACAATTAACAAATAATATATTAGATCCAATAGGCATCAAAATCAATGATTAACACTTAATCAGTGACTGAACGGAATAGGTTATCACATATGTTTAAACAGATTACATACACGGTTTATAAAACAAATTACATGTATAATATATACAGAAAACATATCAAGTAAATCAGATGAAACAACATGTATCTCATACAATCGCATCAACCAATAAATTTAATCTCGAATTTGTATCATACAAGTGGCTTTGATACCACTGTTTGATCATCGGTACATCCTGTGGCGCAGCTAAAGAAATATTTCGACAATCATCAGCCAATGATCCATGTATGAAGAACAAATCGGGTTGAAAATGAGTAAAAAAATATACTTTAATATCTGATTTCCTTCACAATGTTGATTCCAAGCCGCAAAAAAATCGTCTCGACCTCTACTTAGACCACCCAGTCAAGCACGAATAGCAAAACTCTATGAACGTTTTCAGAGAGAATTCAAAAATTGGCTATTAAACCTTTTGAATTTTTCTTACTTCCTTCCTTACATCATCAGAGATCTTATTCCTTTTATTTATCACCTATAATAAAAATGGAATAATTTCATTTTACTTCTAGAGAAAATTATGGAAGGTATTAAAATTTTATATTCTTTCCAAAAGAATATTAACTTCCATAAATATTAACTTTGGGAAAGTAGTTGCGAACCTTGTCTGCCTGGTGATATTGTCCACTTGATGATATTGTCTGCCAGGCTATATTATCTCTACGCAATACTGCCCGCCAAGCAGTATTGTCCACCATTAATGTATATAGGATGATATACGCCCATTGTATTTTGCTTAAAGTCTATTGGCTTTAACCACAAGGGTAACCCTGTAGGCTCTTGTAACGTTAGTAGTAATACTAGAACATTTCTAATGTTACAAGCAATGAATGACATCTAACAATTCATCATTGCTACCTAATTTAAAAGAGATCCTGATTCGACCTAACCTTTCTGTGATAAATTTTTCATGTATTATATAATCTTATACTTTATATCTAGATTGGACACAAGTCATGTAACAGTCAAACTTGTATAACCCAATATCATATTTCTTGATATCCTGAGTAGACTACGATAAACAAATAAGTGTGATATCTCATATCAACTTATTTGAGCATGTTAATGCATTTCTAGTTTAACTTCATCACGTGGCCCAAGATATTACTACCATTATGTAGGAGGGATAAATCCTATCTTGATCAATCATATCGCACAACATGGATTGTGGTATATCCAACATCAGTCTTTATTATACAACCTGTTACGATAGACATTTGAATGCATCAAAATACACTATTCACGATGTTAAGACAATGATGATCTCAAGTTTGAGGATCATATACGTAGTTATCACTATGAGTAATCTTGTGAATATTACATAATAATCCAAGAAATATACTCACAGCGGGTCAGTCCAATATGTTGTTCACTAACATATACTCGTGTATTGATTTCAAAAAAGAGTCCGCCAATGGTGAATCCCACAAAATATACTACTCAGCCAAAATATATATTTCACTAACTTACTCATTTTCTACCCCTGTCTTAACCGACTACACGTCAAATAGTAACTAGATATAGTCTTCATCAGGCGGACTATTATAGTCTTACTTATATTTGGCGTATAACCTCCTATCGGACCCATGGCCTAGCAATGATATTTCTATTTACTTCTCCCGTTGCATTCCATCCATCCCTCTATTTCACCATTATTAATATTGATGCTCGAACACCGCAATATCCTCTACATAAGGCCTGAAGCTTCGCACATCATTATTTGCACTCAGCAAGACCGTATGATGGTATCTAACAAAATTACCCATTTTTCCCAATCCTAACTTCATCTAACCCATCGACATTTCCCACTATTTAAATCATACAACATATGTATTTCACTTACATACCAACATAGAATGCACTATTTGTTAACACATGTAATCATGACTATTTCATGCACATTGAACTACCTTTGGGCAGACACCCATATGCCATTCAAATCCTAACCATTCATAGCATACACCATCAGCAGAGGTCATTCATCATTTCAAAAATGGAGTACAGAAACCTACCTCGTTTTCTTATTCTTAACAACTTATCTTGCCCAAACACTAAAACCTTATTCGTCCTGGCAACTAAGCATAACAACAAATTATTGATTAACTTAAAGACACTTAAATTTGAAAACCCAGAATTTATAATTATACCGAGCTTAGAGGATTTTTACTCTACTCTTCAATCCACAAGTTCGGAGAGTTAAGGTGTAACACCCCTAACTCGTATCCGTCGTCAGATTAGGGTTAGAGAGTATTATCAATCAATCGAAACATTTAAACATTTTTAAATTTAATAATTTAAAACA
This sequence comes from Gossypium gossypioides, assembly GCA_013467495.1. Taxonomy (NCBI): domain Eukaryota; kingdom Viridiplantae; phylum Streptophyta; class Magnoliopsida; order Malvales; family Malvaceae; genus Gossypium; species Gossypium gossypioides. The sequence continues at coordinate 31,330,517 of CM025150.1, forward strand.
TATCATACGTCGTTCATACACATGCATATTGTCCCTAAATCGAGCCTTTGAGGCCTTAAAAATAGCTTAGAATTAATGCGAGACCAATTTGAAACAATTTAGAAAGTTTAAGGAAAAAGTTGCAAAATTTACAAAACAGAGGTCACATGGCTGTGTGACTCACACTGCTGAGACACACGCCCATGTCTCAAGCTGTGTAACAATCGAACTAAGACACACAACTGTATCTTAGCTCGTGTCCTCACCCATGTAACTCCCTAAGTAGGGTCACACGGCCATGTCACACGCCCGTGTGCCAAGCCGTGTAACACTCGAAATTGCCCCACACACCCGTGTGCCAGGCCATGTGCTAGGCTATGTAACTCACTGACTTGCTCCCTAAGCACTCAACAGATGATACACGACCGTGTCGCCAGGCCGTATAGACCCAAAATAAGCCTTAATCAACAAGTTTACAATTTCAAGCTTACTTGGACTTTAAGTAATCCATTTACCAACCAAAAGACCTATTCAAAGTGACATTAATCAAGCAAAAAACAAGCTAAATCAACCATCCTAAGTGTCTAACCAATGTATCATCATTGATATCACAAGTATATATAAATTATACATCAAAATACAATCATCAACCATAACTTATCAATTCACAAGATTCTAACACCTAACCAATGTGCCTATCATAGGGCACCTCAACCATAATATCACATTAACGCATACCATATATATTTTGCATTAAAACATCTTACCTCATTCTTATATATCATGTAAGTTATCAATTTGCACATATGATCATACTTAACAATTTACATGCCATATAATCCGAAATGAATGCTCTAAAAAAAAATTACCGAATTTTATGGATAGTGTGATTTGAGTGCCGATCCGATCGTTCAACCTTCCGAGTATCTACAAGAATAATAAATAACACAAGTAAGCTCAATGAAGCTTAGTAAATTCGATGTATTAAAACGATAAATCTTACCGAAGTAAGTACAACAAATCAAATAATAACAATACAACCATGAATGTTCCTTGCCAGTCACAATCTCAATCGTAAATCATAAAAGTTCAATTTAATATTCAAATATATGGCAAATCCATCAAAATCACTAAACAAGATACCTTACCAAGATTTTCAACTCGATGAACGACTTACAGATAAGAGTTCATTGATAATCCAACCGAAACACACCAGATGCTCATAAGAGCTAATCCATCCGAAACACACCAATACTCATAAGAGCTAGCCATCCGAAACACACCAATGCTCATAAGAGCTAATCCAACCGAAACACACCAAAACAGTGAGTATAACATGAGAGTTCGCAACAAATGCTGAACCTCAATTTACTTGGGAAACATAAATATATCTCTCCACAACCATCTCCACTCCAATCCCCCATAACGCACCATATTTCGACTATACTCTATCCTGCGTTCAATTTGGTCCAAGCATAGAATTTCAACAATTTTTGTCAAATAACATACAACATTTATAATCAAATATAATTATCACATTACATATTATTATCAAATGTTCCATAAAGATGTTAAATTATGATCTGTACGAACTTACCTGGACTAAATTGTAGTAGTTGTAGAAGTTCAGGGACTATTCCATAATTTTTTATTTTCTATGAGTATCAACTAGGTCTTGATATGCAAGAGATTTTATTTGGCCAATTCTCTTAGCTTAAGCAACCATGAATTTTGGCTATAGAAGAATAAAATGAAGAAGAATGCTTCTTCTTTACTTAATTTTGTTTTAATTTCATTTAAATTACAAGTTTGCCATTAAAACATATTTTACTTATAATTTTAATACGTAATGCCATGCCACCACATTAATTAAGGCCTATTCACCACATAAATCCTTCTTGAATTAATAATTAAGCCATTTGGTCACTAAATGCATTAATTAACAAGTTTTGCACATTTTATAATTTAGTTCTTTTTCTTTAGTTAGCTATCTAAACGTCAATATTTTTTAACCAAATTTTAATACGACTCTAATGACACTATAAATATTCTAAAAATAATATTTACGAGTCGATCCAACAAAAAATTTTGGTCTTAAAACTACTATTCTGTCACCACTGAAATCGGGCTGTTACATAAGGAACTTACCAATTCCCAATCTTCTTACTTCTAAACTCAAATCTGCACGATAGTTGTAACATGCAGAACTTCCTCCAGCTACATTCTCTTCTTCTTCAGGGCAATTGAAGAAGACGATGCTTAGAGAGAAAGATTTGGGAAGTAGAATTGAGAGGCACTCCATTCCCAACCACACATATGTATATACCATCGGTACGGTCTCCAAAAACCCTTGTCGCCATTCAATCCTAACTATTATGTCTCCCACTATGGAATTAGTTGATTCCAATCTAACTAAACCATAATTGGAATTTAATCATCTCTCAACCAGCTATTCAAGTTTTCTAAATATCTTATTTGAGTCATCAAATTCCCTTTTCCATCAAATTGGCTCCCGAAATTTTTTTAAAATTCGGGTCCCTAAGAGGACTAGGTATGACAGCATTGGCTATGAAATGTTAGATTACTCAAGCGATGGAGAAAGCCTATATATAATCTCTTTTTTTATATTTCCTGTCATTATGCTACTTTAAAGTTGAGTTTTTGTTCAAATCATGTCAATTTCAGAAAAAGGAAAAGATATTATAGAAATGCTCTAAAAGTAGGACGAATGTAATTAACTTAGTCATTCAACCATGAATATTTAACAATATTTAGCTACTTAGTTGATAACTCAATGTCCTAATCTAATAACATGGCTAAAGCTAGTGAACATTAGACACAAAGGCCAAAATGTAAGAAATCATCGTAGCAACTTTCCAAGTACATTGAAAATTTCTTGAAATTATTTTATTAACACAAAAGCAATTTGACTTAATGATAACACTTGTCAATCATGCCATTTGACAATGGGTGAAGTCTAATTGCTTGATTTCAACCACAAATGAATTGAAGGAATGCACATGTGGGTTGATTCCATAAACGACGACATTTCATTAATTTGAGTGACAACAATTATTTCTGCAATGTTGAGGTTGATATGGTAGGTGACATTATAGTTATTTTTATTGAAATGTTCTCGGGAGGGGGAAGACCAAGTGATAGTTTGAAGAACACTAAGGCTCGAGGAAGAGGAAGACATGCTCAATTCTATATAGTAATGGAATTCAATGAAAGCCTTGTTTTAAATGTTGACTAATTCATCTCTCTTGCCTTTTAAAAACCTAACTGTTTTGGGGTTTTACATATCTCTCAAAATTTCCAAGCCATTAAACAAAGGCTTGGGAAAAGCATGAAGTCTAGAAAAAGTTTTTGAATTTTATTCCACTCATTGTCAAAAGATCTAAAATCCATAAGAGAAAAGTACTGGAAGGTTGGAACTCGTCAAATTACTTGGGAAACTGAACAAAAAAAGATTATATATTCCAAGGATTTACCATCAACACTATAACAAAACAACAAGAAGTTTGAAAGCGATGTTACCTTATAAGGTTTTCTTTGGATGCAATAATGTTGTGACAAGCTTTCCTAAAAAGGGCCAAATTTTAGGATAGGTGTCAAGCATTCAAATGCTTGACCAATCCATACTAGATCAAATTAATTATCAACTCATGCTTGTTGAAAAGGTGCCATCAAAAGAGATGATATGGTAGTAACCCAACTTTGTACTATAAGAACATTTGGAAGAATGATGTTAAATGAATTGATTCTGTTATGGGTGAAAATAGATATAGATAATTAAGATGGCCTCGACATATCGTTTGTTGAAAAAAAAAAAAGAATCAACTCAAAATTCCAAGACCGTTCACTCAGCATGAGATGTTTGACAAGTATAAGTCCTAAATCGATGGACTAAAGAGATACGATCATGAAGTCCGGGGATGAATGAACCCACTTGTCATCACAAATTAGTATGCCATTACCATACCATTCAAACATTCTATTATAATCCCTCGAAAACGAATTGAAGGCCTTCGAGGAGGCTATTCCATACCGAAAAACAAGATTGACCTCGAGAAGCTAGGAAAGAAGAAATGTTGGGGAAGTACAATCCTTTAAAGATTTCTACCCATTTTTCTTGTGTGTTTTGGATCAATCACCAAGCTTAATATTCCTAAAATCTCATTCCTCATTTCTCTTTTTGGAGGGCCAATTTATTAAAAAGCATTTAATGTACACGTTTCAACTAAGAATCAGCTTGATAGAAACTCAGTAAGTAAGAATCTTTACATTCATTTCATCATCAATAGAAGGTCTGTGAATATTTATACACAGAAGCTAAAATAGAAACTCAACAGAAGCCAGCTAACCAACTT
>CM025150.1:31680251-31691954 GCA_013467495.1 Gossypium gossypioides
CTAATTAGACTAGAGAAGTGTTTTGTATTAAATAAATATTATTTGTGTTCTTCTTATTCAACCAAGATTCTCCTATCTCTTCCTATGAATAGATGACATTGGTAAAGTTATTTACACACACAAGTTTTATATATTGTTATTATGCCAGAAAGTAGTAGGAATTTATTTTCTTAGAATAAATTTATTTTTTGGGAATTACAATTTTTACAGGTTTCTATTGAGAGAATTAATTTCCTATTGAAAGTAATAAACTTGTTTCTTCTTCTATGTTTGGTTTGTATTGCTCGAGCTCACACTCGGTGCAATTCAGGGTATGGGAATGGCAGAGAAGGTCATTTCGTTGAAAGTTAAGAACTACTCAAATCCGCCTCGCACAAAGCACAGGTACTTTTCGAGAAAAGGTTTATTGTTATAAATATTACTAAACGGCTCAATTTAAAAAAAAAATTACTTCCGCTATAACTGAAAATCATTTTCTTAACTAGATTTTTCCAACATATAGTTGAACTTTGAATGAAGACTTTGTTTTTAGTTAGCTTGAAGTCCCTAAAATGTAATTACAAAATTAGATTTAGATTTGATCGAGTAAATTGTAAATACAAGAATTTTGAATATTAGGATTATAAGGGACCTAATTGAAAAGAATGAGTAATAGGTTTAATTTGAATGTTTATAAGTTAAATATGAGAATCTAATATTGTTTCTACGCTCAATTAATTGAATAAGGCTAAATACGAAACTGAGACGTTGAGGGACAACGGAAAGACGAGAATAGACAATGAGCAACAAATCCGATTTATGCTAGCATAAATTATTTTCAATTTATAAAATTATTAAGTATTATAGCTTTTGGATACAATGGTGTTAATGTCGATATTGATTATGCCATATGCTTGTTAAATATGTATTTAAATGGTAAGTATCAAGTAGGTAATTGAATATGTATGAATATTCTTATGATACTATGTGGAATGGTATATGAATAACAAGGTGCAAATTGTAGCCGAATTGTCTTAGTATAATTAAAAAGCATGAATGTACCATATATACATTACTCGATATTTCTCTAAAACACTAGAGTCTGTGAGAACGTATTGATAGTTCCCTAGATTACTGGGTGTTCGTGGGAACGTGTCACTAACTTCTAAGCACTAGGTGTTCGTGAGCGTATATTAATAAGTTCTCCAAAGCACTGGGTGTGCGTGAGAATGTATTACAAGCTCCAAAACACTGGTGTTCGTGAGTATATATCGATGTATTCGATAGTTCTAAAGAGCATTAGGTATCCATGAGAACATATCGTTAGCTCCAAAGCACTAGATGTTCGTGAGTGCATATCGATGTATTAGTTAATTCTACAGAGTACTATGTAATGCCCTAAATAATTTATTTCTGTTTCTGTAAATATTTGACATAAATGAGTATTTGCTTCAGTGGTTAAGTGTTCTAGGTGTGTGCGTGAGGTCTTGGGTTCAAGTCTCACATTGAGTAAATTTTGGTTATTTTAGATCCAAGCCTTATCCTTGTTGAATGGGCTTATTTAAAATTGCTTGATAATTCATATTAGAATGAGCTTGCTGGTTCGATTGGTAAGGGAGTTAGTGGTTTGGAGGTCCTGTGTTTGAATCCCTATACGAGCGTGAGTATTATTTTTGCTCGATTTTGTGATAGAGTTTCGGTGGAATTAAAATTCTGAAGTGGTTGAGATTGAGGTGTTAATGGGAAGTTGGGGGATATCAAATTTGTTTTAATTTTATTTTAATTTTATTTTTATTTCTCAAAAATCCCTCTATTTTAACGTTTTTCTTCTTCCAAAACAAAATCCCTATTATAGTTCTTTTCATTTTCTTTACTCTCTGACGGAAAATTAAACTCTTTCCTCAATTCTTTGTTTCTACCACTAATCCTTGCTTTTGGGCGTTTCGAATACTTGGTTTTTCGTGTAACCAGAGAAGGCATTGAACTGTGAGTTTCGCTCCATTTGTTTGAATGGTGTTAGCAGTGTTTTTCGTCGTCGGTTTCGGAGGCCTTGGGATTACTGTAGCATCTTAAACGAACCAGGTGTGTACATGTAACGCAAAAAATCGTACTTCAGCAAAAGCTGAAAACCATTATGTCGACACCACACAGGCGTGTGCCTGGCCGTGTGGTTAGCCGTATGCAAGACACGACCGTGTAGTCGACGAAGGCATGGCCATGAGCAAGACATGGTCGTGTGGTGCTATGGGCGTGGCCGTGTGGGCCACACGGGCATGTGGGCTTTGTGCCAGGCCGTGTTGGCCACACAGGCAAGGCTAATCTGGGCGTGTGGGCCACACGGGCATGTGGGCCCATAATTTGAAAATTTTTCCTAGGGTTGCACGGGCCGTTCCAATCGATTGTGGGCCTACCATAGTGTTGGTAAAGGCTAACCAAACCTTAAATTATGTGATCTGATATTCTGATGTCTGCTCTGAGTAGGACACCGAAATGTATGTCTGATTATTCTGCTAAATATATATGTTATCTGTACACGAGCATGTTAAGCATGATTTTGTTTCTGTATCTGTATTCTATATCTATGATTGGGGTGGAGATTTTATATGTGGAGGAAGTGATTTGTATGGCGACTCTTCGTCTATATTCTTGCAGCTCGACTACATATTATCTGTTATGTGTCGTATCGACACTATATGGTGTGTAGAGATGGGTGGGTGTTTTTCACCCTACATGGTGTGATAGGATGGTCGGAGATGGTGTGTAGAGGATAGGGTAGGATTTTGTATGTCTGTTCTGCTTATCTGATTCTGCTATTCGTATCTGTTATGAATTTAGGTTCAAATTTGTATCTGACTAAATGAAATTCTGTGTATGTTGCATGACTATTTCTGTTGGGTTACACACTGATTTTACGAAAACTCACATATGTTTATCTCTTCTGTTCAGGTAATCCACAGACTTAGGCAGATCGATGCGACGGAGTCTCACAGTGACCATTAGTTCATAAATTGTTTTAAATAATGGTTTTTGTTTAATTTAAGGATTATTTTCTGAGAATTTTGTAATTATTGGACTCTTTGGACTGTTTGATCTTTATTTTGGTTTTTGGATACATTTAAAACTTTTGCTACGATGTTTGACTAAAACCACGATTTTGCGAAAACAAAGGTTATTCTAAAAGTAAGAACTTAATTTCCAAAATATAACGGTTTCTAATACTTCCGCTGTAAGTTATGTTTTGGCAAATGAATTAATTAAATAATATTTTCAGTAATAGTTATATAAACGAATATGGGATATAAAACTTGGATGATTTATCAAACAACTATTCAAAGCTATATCGAAATAACACTGTTTTTAAAACCCTTCTTTGTAACACTCCCGGATTTAGCCATAACGTCTAGGCCGGGTTTGAGGTGTTACATTTAGTGGTATTAGAGCCAGGTTGCAAAATTTGGGCTGTGAATTTTAGGTTTCAAAGTTGTGTTTAGAAAAAGAATTAGTTTTTAGATAATTTGCATCATTCTGAGTAAATATGTGATACACTGAGTCTCCGGCACCGATCCTGTAAGTATTTCTGAAGTTAGATAGAACTTTCTGCAAATATTGTAGTTAGTACTTTTTAAAACTGTACTGAGTTAAGTTAGAGAATGAAACCTCTGAAATACTTTTGAACTTATGATAAATTAAGCATAAAATATCTATTAATAAACACTGGAACTGATGCATAAAATTTTATAATGTAAATAAATTTGAAATACGATGAACACTCGTAGAACTCGTGGTCATGGTATTCGTAGGCCCGATGGGCGCTGTAGGAGGGCTCAAGCTGAGTCTTCATCTATGGGTAATATGCCGAATTTAGATACGAGTAAGACACCAGTTTCACCTGCTATTGAGATTGGGTCTCAAAGCCGCTCGGCTGAGGACAACGCATTATCCTAAGCCATGTTGAAAGTGTTGGAGAGGGTCGTTAGACCCTATTATAGATCTAGGAGCTGTGGATCAGTAACTGAACGACTCTGGTCGAAGTGAGCTGAGTTGTTTAGGGGTGTCACTGGAGTCACCCCTACTGTGGCCGAGTATTGGTTGGAGGCCACTGAGAGAATTATGAACGACATCGACTGTACTCTAGAGCAAAAATTAAAGGGTGTAGTCTCTTTGCTTCGCGATGAGGCATATCAGTGGTGGTTTTCGGTTGAGGAGGGTGCTCAACCAGATCGTCTGAACTGGAATTATTTTAAAACTGCCTTCTAGGGGAAGTATGTGGGCGTGAGCTATGTTGATGCCCGTAGGCATAAGTTCATGAACCTCAAGCAATATGATAAATCTGTTGTCAAGTATAAGGCCGAGTTTCTGAGGTTGAGCTGCTACGATCGAGGCATGGTGGCATCTGAGTATGAGAAATTTGTCTATTTTGAGGACGGTTTGAGAGATAGTTTGAGGATTCTGATTGCTCCGAAGAAGGAGCGTGAGTTTGTTATTTTGGTGAATAAGGCGAAGATCGCCGAAGAGGTTAAGCGCGTGGAATGCCAGAATAGAGACTGAGAGAGAGACAAGAATAAAAGGGATTCGGAGCCCTCTATTACTGTTCAAAGGACTAAGAAACGGGCTAGACCTAATAGGCCCATTAAAATGAGGGTTCCTGTCTCTCCGACTGGGATTCAGCCTTGTGGTGATTGTGGTAAGGGCCAGCCGAGTGAGTGTTGGAGGAGATTAGGGGTTTGTCTGTGGTGTGAGTCTTTAGAGCATCGGATTAGAGAGTATCCACATCGTGCTGATCAGATGCAAGCTTTAGGACCTAGTTCTATACAGCCTCAGAGGGCAGTTCAGCAGCCACCTAGGGGACGTGGACCAGCTAGGGGTGGTAATGGTATCGGCTGAGGACAGAGAGCACCGGGTAAAGGTGCTAGTCAAACTGAGGTGAGGTAGCCAACACTGGTTTATGCTGCTCGACACCGAGAAGACAGAGATGCCCCTGATATGATCACGGGTACATTTTTTTATTTTTGATGTTACATATACTACTCTGATAGACATAGGTTCTACTCATTCCTATGTAGCTAGTACTCTTTCTGAGAACTTAAGGATTTCTGTTGAGTGTACTACTAATGAGATTACTATGCTGAGTCTGTTGGGGCAGTCTGTTCAAGTAAGTAGACTTTATAGAAAGATACCGTTAGAAATACAATGGATTGTGTTTCCGGTAAATCTGATAAAGCTACTGTCTTGGGAGCTCGACTTAATTCTAGGTATGGACTGGTTACTAGAGCACCGAGTTAGTCTGGACTGTGCAACTAAGAGGGTTGTTTTAAGGACCGTGGATGACAAGGAAATAGTTGTGATCGGCGAGTGTTGAGATTATATGTCTGATGTGATCTCTGCTTCAGTGGCTGATATCTGAATTGTAAGGGAATTTCTAGATATTTTTCCTGAGGAGTTATCGAGTTTACCTCCGAATCGAAAAATTAAGCTCGGCATTGAGCTCTTATCGGGTATAGCTCCGATTTTCATCGCTCAATTACCGAATGGCACCGAAGTAGCTTATAGAGCTTAAGGCTCAACTTCAAGAGCTTTTGGATCGTGGTTTCATCCGTCCTATGTGTCTCCGTGGGGGTACCAATTCTGTTTGTAAAGAAGAAGTATGGTACTATAAGGACGTCCATTGACAATCGACAATTAAATAAACTGACTGTGAAGAATAAGTATCCACTTCCGAGGATCGACGACTTATTTGATCAGTTTTGGGAGCTTCAGTGTTCTCAAAAATAGATCTCTGATCTGGGTATCATCAGCTCAGAGTTAAGGAAGTTGATATTCATAAGACAGCATTTAAGACTCGTTATCGGCACTACGAGCTCTTAATTATACCCTTTAGTCTGACGAATGCTCTGGCTGCATTCATGGATCTGATGAACTGAGTATTTTAGCCATATCTAGATTAGTTCGTTGTAATTTTTATTGACGATATTTTGGTTTACTCTAAGACTGAGGGTGAGCATGATGAGCATCTTAGAGTAGTGCTTCAAATACCCTGTGAGAAATAGCTCTACGCTAAGTTGAGCAAGTGTGAGTTCTAGTTGAGTGAGGTAACTTTTCTGGGGCACGTGGTTTCTGCCGAGGGGATCCGAGTTGTTCCTAGAAAGATTGAGGCTGTTCTTGATTGGAAACAGCCTAAGAACGTATCTAGGATCCGTAATTTTCTAGGTCTTGCGGGTTATTATCGGCGTTTTGTTGAAGGGCTCTCTTTGATTACAGCTCCTTTGACTAAGCTTCTGCGCAAGGGTGTTCCTTTTGTCTAGACTGATGCGCAACAATCAAGCTTTGAGAAGGTCAAGTTTGTTCTGACTCAGGCTCCTGTTCTGATACAGCCTGAATCTGGCAAGAAGTTTGTAGTGTACAGTAATGCGTCGCACGTCGGTTGGGGATGTGTATTGATGCAAGATGATAAGGTTGTGGCTTATGCATCCCGTCAGCTTAAGTCACACGAGGGGAATTATCTGATGCATGATCTCGAGTTAGCTGATGTGGTATTTGCGTTAAAGATCTAGAGGCATTATCTATATGGTGAAAAGTGTATCATGTACACCGATCACAAGAGCCTAAAGTATCTCCTTACTCAAAATGAGTTGAATCTTAGACAGCATCGATGGATTGAGTTGCTCAAATATTATTATTGCACGATAGAGTATCATCCTGGTAAGGCCAATGTGGTGGCTAATGCTCTCAGTCGTAGAGCGATGACTGATTTGAGGGTGATGTTCGCTCGTCTTAGTCTATTTGATGATGAGGGTCTGTTAGTCGAGTTACAGGTTAAGCCGATTTGGATTGATCAAATTCGAGATAAGCAATTAGGGGATAAGTCTCCGAGTTTACGATTTTGTCAGATTGAGAGTGGCAGTACTTCAGATTTTGGGCTAAATAAGGATAGAGTTTTGTGTTTTCAAGGTCGGATCTGTGTGTCGAATTATTCTAATCTGAGAAAAAATTACATGAGGCTCTGGGTTTGAGATTAGACTTTAGTACTGCGTTCCATCCTCAGACCGATGGTCAATCTGATAGGGTGATTCAGATGCTAGAGGATATGGTTCGGAGTTGTGTGATAGATTTTCGAGGTAGTTTGGAGGATTTTCTGCTGCTAGCTGAGTTTGCATACAATAACAGTTTTCAGTCTAGCATCCAGATGGCACCTTACGAGGCTTTATATAGTCGTAAGTACTGTACTCCGCTATGTTGGACTGAGTTGGGTGAGCGTCGGGTTTTAGGTCCTGAGTTAGTTTCTGAGATCGAAAATAAGGTTAGACTGATTCGGGATCATCTGAAAATGGCTTCTGATAGACAGAAGTCCTATGCAGATTTAAAGAGGAGAGATATCGAGTACTCTATGGGTGACTTCGTCTTTCTTAAGGTTTTTCTGTGGAAGAAAGTTTTGAGATTCGGTCGTAAGGGTAAGCTAAACCCTAGGTTTTTTAAGTCGTATTGGATTCTGAAGCGTGTGAGACCAGTTGCTTATCAATTGGAGTTACCTCTAGAGTTGGACCGTATCCACGTTGTCTCTGTTGAAGAGATCGAGGTTAGACCAGATTTGACTTTTGAGGAGGAACTAGTTTAGATTCTGGATCATGATATTAAGGTTTTAAGGAGGAATCCATTCCGTTAGTAAAGGTTATGTGGTGGAATCATGGCACTGAGGAAACCACGTGGGAACTTGAGGACTGGATGCGTCAGCAGTATCCTCATCTGTTATGATCAGGTAAATTTTGAGGTCGAAATTTCTTTTAGGGGTAAAGTTGTAACGCCCTGAATTATTTATTTTTGTTTCTATAAATATTTGACATGAATAAGTATCTACTTTAGTGGTTAAGCGTTTTAGGTGTGTGTGTGAGGTCTTGGGTTCAAGTCTCACCTTGAGTAAATTTTGATTATTTTTTATCCAAGCCTTATCCTTGTTAAATGGGCTTCTTTAAAATTGTTTCTTAATTCATATCAAAATGAACCTGTTGGTTTGAGTGGTAAGGGAGTTGGTAGGTTGCAAGTCCTGTGTTCGAATCCTTGCGCGAGCGTGGGTATTATTTTTGCTCTGTTTTATGATAGAGTTTCGGTGTAATTAAAATTCTGAAGTGGTTGAGATTGAGGTATTAGTGGGAAGTTAGGGGATATCAAATTGGTTTTCATTTTATTAGATTTTTATTTTTATTTTCCAAAATTCCCTCTATTTTGACGTTCTTCTTCTTCCAAAACAAAATCCCCATTATTGTTCTTTTCATTTTCTTTACTCTCTGACGGAAAATTGAACTCTTTTCTTTTCTTTATTTCTACCGCTAATCCTTACTTTTGGGCATTTCGAATCCTTGGTTTTTCGTGTAATCGGAGAAGGCGTCGAACTATGAGTTTCGCTCTATTTGTTTGAACGGTGTTAGCAGTGATTTTCGTCGTCAGTTTCGGAGGCCTCAGAATTACTGTAGCATCTTAAACGAACTAGGTGGGTACTCGAAACGTAAAAAATCGTACTTCGGCAAAAGCCAAAAAACCATTCTGTCGACGTCACACGGGCGTGTGCTTGGCCGTGTAGTCGACGAAGGCATGGCCATACGCAAGACATGGCTGTGTGGTGGTGTGGGTGTGGCCGTGTAGGCTACACGAGCTAGGCCAAGTTAGGCATGTGGGCTTTGGGCCAGGCCGTGTGGGCCACACTGGCAAGGCCAATCTGGGCGTATGGACCCACACGGACATGTGGGCCCATAATTCAAAAATTTTCCTAGGGTCGTACGGGCCGTTCCGATCGACTGTGGGCCTATCGTAGGGTCGGTAAGGGCTAAACAAACCCTAAATTATGTGATCTGATATTCTAATAGTCTTCTCTGAGTAGGACACCGAAATGTATGTCTGATTATTCTGTTAAATATATATGCTATCTGTACACGAGCATGTTAAGCATGATTTTGTTTCCGTATACGTATATGTATATTGTATCTATGATTGGGATGGGGATTGTATATATGGAAGAAGTAATCTGTATAACAACTCTTCGCCTATATTCTTGTAGCTCGACTGCATATTATCTGTTATGTGTCGTATCGACGCTATATAGTGTATAGGGATGCATGGGTGTTTTTAACCTCATATGGTGTGAATGGATGGTCGGAGATGGTGTGTAGAGGACGGGGGTAGGATTCTGTATATCTGTTCTGCTTATCTGATTCTGCTATTCGTATCTGTTATCGACTTAGGTCCGAATCTATATCTGACTGAATGAAATTTTGTGTATGTTGCATGACTATTTCTGTTGGGTTACACACTGAGTTTATGAAAACTCACATCTGTTTGTCTCTTCTGTTCAGGTAATCCACAGATTTAGGCGGATCGGTGCGAGGGAGTCTCATGGTGACCACGAGTTCGTAAACTATTTTAAATAATGGTTTTTGTTTAATTTAAGGATTATTTTCTGAGAGTTTTGTAATTATTGGACTCTCTGGACTGTTTGATCTTTATATTGGTTTTTGGATGTGTTTAAAACTTTTACTGCGATGTTTGACTAAAACCACGGTTTTGCAAAAACAAAGATTTTTCTAAAAATAAGAACTGGATTTCCAAAATATAACGGTTTCTAAGACTTCCGCTGTAAGTTATGTTTTGGAAAATGAATTAATTAAATAACGCTTTCTGTAATAGTTATATAAACGAATATGGGATATAAAACTTGGATGATTTATCGAACAACTATTCAAAGCTATATCGAAATAACACTGTTTTCAAAACCCTTCTTTGTAACACTCCCGGATTCGGCCATAACGTCTAGGCCGGGTTTGGGGTGTTACATACTAAGTGTCCATGAGAACATAACACTAGCTCCAGAGCCCTTTGGGTCTAGGAGCATATATTGATATAATGATCTACATACCTGTCTGTTCATTCGGAATTAGTTAATAAAGGCCACAAGTATAGAATTGTCAATCGGTTGATCAATCTACGGTAAGTTGATAACCTTACTATGAAAGTGAATAATTATAAAGGGATGTATTGGTGATTAGTCTTGAATATAATAACTAAATTGAATAATATAGTAATGGAACATAGTATGACATAGAAATTATTACAAGGAAATGAAAAGATTGACTCTGGTTTACTCTATGGCTCAAATGAAATGAAGTTGAAATATGAGCAATGTTATGAAATGTATTAAGTTAGTTGATATATGATTGGTTGAGATGCAAAGTCTTGAGGGTGCATCGATATGCTTATGTACAAAATAAGAATCAAGTTATGATACTTATATGAAAGCTTAAGGAATTGATGTCATGAGATATTGGTTCCATTATAAACTCGATAATATGATATACTTTTATGGATTAAAAGCATGTTTAATTATTATTATGTTTTGTTTTGATATTCAAATTATGTTAGCACCATTAAGTTCTCTATACTCAACGTGTGGATGTGTTTGTTTCTGTACGCAGATGACAGACAAGTATTTGATAGTTAGAAGCAACTTGTGAAGCATCCAAGACTCAGTAGCTCAGTTCAAACCAAGTTTATGTTCTTTTGCTTGTAAATGGTTAAAGCCATGTACCAAAGTTGAGTCACATGATTAAATGTCATTTTTAGGTCTTTTGATATGCTATGCTATGGTACTTGTTCAACATTTGAGTGCCATAAAGTTGAACTTCACTATCTAATTTTGATTATTATATGTATGTTTTAGCTTGCCTTATTATCTTTCTAACTATATGATGACATGATGCATTGGATGCCATGTTTGTGAACAATTTGAATGTGTTTTCACATGTTAAATGTGTGTGTATTGGCCTGGTATGGTATTGGTATAACTTAATTGACATTAGACATCATTTCCAAGCTTAAAATGTTGCATTATGGACAATTTGGTATGCTGGTCTCAAGACACTATGGTCATATATCGAGACACTATGAACAAAAATGACCATTCCAAGCATTTTTGGGTAATGGTCTTGAGACATCAATTGCTAAGTCTCGAAACAAGTGCCCTTTAATCTCAAGACAGATAAACATCGAAGTTAGGGGTCTAAAACATGAGAAGACTGTCTCGAGACATGGTCCCCAATTTCTTGAGACATCCACCTGAATTTTGATAGTTGAGTTTGGATTCGAGTCCTGACTTTGAGTGGGACCCCGTATAACCCCAAGACAACTTAAATGAGATTGTTAGATATCGGTAATGCATGATCATATTTGAAATTGGAAATGGTTTGAATTATGCCATGTTTATATGCTTAATTATTTTGTAAATGATTCGAGTTAGTCTGAGTTGCTTCGGCAATATAATGTGATGCCCCATATCTGAATCCGACGATTGGATCGAGTGAGGGTTGTCACAACCACAATTTGCACAATTAAAACTAGAGTCAGTGTTACAATACATGACAAAATTCATAGCCAAAATAGACTCAAATATTTATTATTAAAAAATCAAAATATGCTATAAAGCTAATTAAAATTGATTAACTATAAAGCATATATATAGTTTAGTGAAATTACTTATATTACTAAATAGCGATGCAAATTTCACAAATATACTCTTAATATTTATTCATTTTATCACTTTGATTTTGTTGGGATCATTTTGTCTATTAACTTTCAAATTTTAATCAAAATAATTTTTTTACGAAAATGTTAATTAATATGTAAGAATTTTAAAAGCACTAACGTGGCAGCCTTATTTACATTAATATTTTCTAAAAATATTTT
>CM025150.1:31757102-31771073 GCA_013467495.1 Gossypium gossypioides
AAATCTTTAGGAGTTCCTATCTGATTGATTAATAACTCCTTTTGTTCTTTTCCTTTCTCAGACTCTTCCATCGTCTAAGAAATTGGAGAACAACCCCTTGAAATGTTCCAACAAAATAATTTAGGAACTTTCTTTTGACCAAGTGTTGTTGTTTACAACAATAGTCATTGACTGTGTTACATCAGAATTATAGGTTGAGACTTTTATGTCTTCATCCTGATCTGTTGAAGTTTTTTCTTCATCAGATTGATTTTTAAATAATTCTGTGTTTTCAGAATTATTCGAACCACTACTTGTATCATCATATTTTAACATATAATGATAATTAAACAAACTAAAAAGATCTTTATGTTTTTCATAAAGTTCTTCTATTAGTTTTAAATACTCAACTCTTTCGAACTGATCATTACTCTTTGTAAATTTATCTTTCCAATATTCTATAAGTGTTTTATAGGATTGAAAATCATATTCTTTTTGTTTATCAACTTTTTTACGTTTTTTATATTTTTTGTAATTTTTTAACATAGATGATGACTCATCAGATGAAGTGTTTTCTTCATCAGATAAAACAAAAATATTATCTTTGTATCCTCCTATTTCTCTTTTAGACAAACCAAACATCAGCGCGCATTTAGTGACCAAATTGCGATGTCTTCTCACCCTTTTCTTTTTTTCACCTCCAAACGGCAGGAATCAAAGTTTTGAATTGTCCTCCCATCTTTATTAATCAAGGAAACATAAACCAAGTACAAAGCATCTCTTATTATCGCAAACTTGCAATTGTAATATATACAATACTTTCATTATGTGAATTGACAACGCTAAGAACAAGCTATATTTTCTGCTTTGATAGTCTGATCTTCCAAACGACGAACCATGTATAAAACAGCATCAAGGGAACTCTTTTAACAGTTACTAATGAAACAAATATTTTTTTTTATAAGCAATGAAACAAATACTTGATCGCCATTGTTATCATTGCAAAGGAGCAAAGCTTTTAACAACTCAATGAAATCAGAGAGCAGTTCAGGCGGATCATCGGAACACATCAAATTCAAACTCTGATCCAAGATCTTGTTCTTGATTTCGAGGTCAATTACGTGTTCCGAAGATCAAAATCTACATAAACTTGGTCGATCCTCTCAGTCCGTTCTTGATTTTTTTTTTCCATAATTACATCATACGTGCATTACTCTTTCGTGGCATGTCATTTTAAATTTTTGGATTCCAAACCTTTTGGACACGTATTTGCATCACATAATCACCATTCCGATCAAAATAATCAAATCTAACTAAAGACCAGCAATAATATTTATTTTATATAGAAAAGATGTACATGTATATACTGCCAACAAATTCTACCAATAACGAGTAGCCCAGAAAAACATGTATATGAATCATAAACAAATTTTCTGTTTCGATTTAGGAAAAGAATGAAGCAAAAAGAAGAAACAATGAAGTGGGAAGTGTTCTCGTATATACTGCTGGGTCAATTCCAAGGACATTAAAGAAAAATAAAACTACAAAATACAAATATGCATGTGATAAAAATCCTCGGCTTACCTCCTTACCAGCATCCAAAAAAATGCCTCTTTCTACCAAAAAGTAAAAAAAGAAGAGAATATTAGAACATAATAATATCACACAGATGAAACATAGAAATGGGATTATTATAAACTGGTCTTCAAGCCTGAAGAAATTGCCATGATTGGAACTATGATATCAATGTCTTATTTGTCACAGCAACAGAAGGAATCAACTCGGCTAAAAAAAGTCTTTCAAACAAACCTGTCATGAGTTAATAACTGCTGCCCATTGGTGGCATGCCATAAGGTGGCATCGGAGGCATTCCCATTCCTCCCATGGGTGGTGGTGGAGACGCAAATCCACCACCCATTGTTGGTCCTCCCATTCCTGGCATTGGCGGTGCAGGCAAGGCAAGAGGTAGTAACTGAGCATACATGTTCTGCAATGTGAGGCAATTAATTTTATCAGTAAGAAGCATTTTGAATCAGTCAAAAATCTATCTACTCCCACTGAGCAGGGGTAGAGAATACATTATCAAGAAAAAGGAGATCAATTTTCGGCTCTCCAAGTTATTATTACCTGTTGTGCAATGACTTCTTTCTCTTCTTGCTCTTTAGCCTTTACTTCTTTTTGAGCTTCTATCTTGTCCTTGATAAGTTCGTCAACTTTGCCAGTATATTCACGGATAAACTGTAAATTCAAAGAGAAATTAAACAAGGTTCAAACAACATAATCTCGAAACAAAAAAATCACAGGTTGAACTAAGATCAACCATCCAAGCATTCTAGCTAATGAAACCCTATTAACTGATGATACTGAAAGCAGCAGAGCACAGAAATCACCTGCAGCAGATATGGGAATGCGAAATCAATCATATTGTTGATCCAGGCCAGTTCAAGAGCAACATCCGCTCGAATTAAGTCATAACAGACAAAGAGGCACGATGCAAAGCATTCCTTCTTGCCCTGTACAAAGAGAACATCAACACTGAAATTAAGTACAATTCAAAACAATAACCAACATTATAGTGATAATACCATAAGGAAAACCACCATAGTGCAAAAACAAACATCAGTTAACTATACTTTCCATGTCCTATACCTATAGTACGATAATTGAGTACTATGGTCTATAGTTTCTATGTTACTCAGACTCGGATGTTAGTGTGGGATACAAAAATGTGTCTGGCACAAAGTATATTTATGTTTTTTTTTTAAGTTTTTCCATCTATTTGAACAGTCTTTGGAAGGTCATATCCCATTAACTGTGTCCAAATATGCGCTGGAAATAAGTGTCAGACACAGATATTTCAAGAAAATGAAAGAGTAGAAAAGCATAACTTATATTTGCACTGGAAAGGAACAAGTGGAAGAGAGCACAATAACATAATTAGGAGTAGCAATTGGCCAAAAAGGTGTAATGCTTTCTACCTCCAAAGTCCAAACAGATAATCAGTCAGCATATATTTTTTTTTATGTATTTTGGAATGAGGTCAGTACCTGTTCAATGAAGTAAACAAGCAACTCCTCAGCAAGTTCACGTTCACCAGACTGTGAAGCTGTTTCCATTGCATCTCTGTAATGGTTGTCCTTCTTTGACAAGGCAATGGACTGCTTCCATCTGCCTGCCTTTTTGTAGATGTATGCAGCAACACGCCTCATTTCAAGCAGCTCATGTTTCTCAATCTACACAAGCAATTTGGAAATTATATCAGAAACAAACCTAACACCAAACATGAATGTAAGAAAAAGAGCACTTCACCTTTTGTGCAAGTCCAATCTGATCAAAGTTATCATGCAAATCAATAGATTCTCTTAATCTATCATAATCTTCTTCCTCCACATAAATCTCATTCAATGCCTCGTTTACTGCCGATACATTGTTGCTCTGAACAGCAACCATGTATGGCTTCACAAGACGTAGATGACCAGCCTGAAATTCCAAAAGGAAATAATAGTGAATCCAAAATGAACTATGGTAATAACAAAGAAAATCGTTTATTTCAATATTAGATCATCTTTTGCCAGAATTGAACCTTTCTCATAATGTCAACAACACGAGTGTGATCCACACGAAGTGCAAGCACGTTCAGCATATCATTGATGAGATCTGGATGTTCTTGCAAGTAGAAGTGGACAGCCTTGTAATAGAGCTCAACACTAGCAACTTTGACAATAATATCTTTGAACTGCATATGATCCCATGCTTCAGGAGAGTGGTTCATGACAGTAGTTGCAGCATTATCAAACTCGTCATATTGGATATACAAATAGGTAAGTTCCTTCCAATGCTGCTGCTCATCACAAGCTCTTATCAGTTTGGGAATGTTGAGACGCGTAGAGAACAATTTAATGTGCTCCATAAGTTTCTCTGGACGATATCTGGCATACAGGACTCCCAACTCAGTAAAGATACCCATGTGTGCACGCTCCAATCCTAAACCACTCTCCATAAGAGAGATTAACTCATTGAAGCATCCTCTATTCTGATAGTATTCACTGACTTCTTCCAAGTCATCCACCTAGAAAATCAGCAAACATAATGGTCAAAATCATTGGGGCCAAACAGTCTCCAACAGACAAACATGAGAAGAAGAAAAGGGGAACTGTATTCGCAATGACTAATGCTCCTGAAAATTGCAAGTCAACTGGAAAGTAAACTCGCCTGCACAATAACATTAAGACCACATATTTGTGCCAATCTGAATTCCTCTGCATCAACACAAGCAAAGCAAACTTCCTTCCATGTCTTGGCACTGTTTGCTTTCCGTGCTGCATCAACAGCACCCTGGAATTGTTTAAGTCTCACAAGTGTAACAGCCAACTTGGCCCAGTTAGATATAAATGCAAATATTATTTTTGCAGCTTCATATAGCTCTTCATCGAACAATCGATCACCAACATTTTGAAGATTAGCCACATTTGGCATGAGAATGAATTCTTCAATTTCACCCAGTCTATCAATCTTTGCATATGCATAAATGAGTTCACTGTCAACCTTGGGCTCCTTGACTTTCTGCCTGACCATCAGAAGGTACCTCACGAGATCAGGGTACACATTAGCATCCTCAGAAGCTCGGATGACATCAAGGAAGTGAGTAGCATCATCTGCACGGATAAATGATTCAATTGCATCGCTCACCAGCCCTTCCCTCAGTTGTGCCTTTGCCACCTGACTCCAAACAGCATCTTCTTCAACTCGGAAGGCAAATTCCACGGCTCGATCAATGTTTCTAATGTTATCCAGTAAAACATTGACAGCCTGAACATTTAAGTTAAACTTCTTGAAAATTGAAAAAGCTTCTTCATATAGTTGAGCTTCCACAGCCACTTCTCCAACTGCTGGTCCATCAAAGTTATCTAGCCTATTAATATAATCCATAACTCGAGAGGGATCTGCCTTGATAGCTGTCAAAATAAGTAGATTTTGCAGATTAAAGTTCCCACTGAATGCAGAGTTTTGGAGCACAATCTTCTCAAGAAGCTCAATTAGTTCATGGGGCAGGTCAGCAGTCATGAAAGCTTTAACAGCAGCAGAGACTTGTTCTGGACTTTTGCTTTCTGGCAAAGCAGTTGACACAACCTGATCAATTAGATGTCTTCTATATTCATTTTCAGGATTTAGAACCTTCTCCCAAAGATCGCCATCCATCCTCTCAACAACATACCTGTGATCAAAGGATGATGCACCTATAAGCCACTTAAAAACAAATATCTGATATAACATCATAAATAAACTAAAGAATTGCATACCTGGCCTGCAATTTGAACAACGAGTTCTTATTTGTGACATTGATAAGTTCATCATCACATTGTCCTCTTCGGTAAGCCACAACTGCCAAGGTGGGATCACGTTTCTCGCAATACTTACCAACAACCCGGGAATCATAGTAAGGATTGGTTGTGAGGAAGTGCTCTGGATTGTTGTTGCTTTCAATGATGATTTTACCAAGAGCATTGTGGACATGCACATCTTGGCTTCCCTCACTCACAAGATGCTCCAAGAACTGCGTAAGCAAACGAAGTCGATTTCTGGAAATCACATGCAGGAAAATGAGAATCACAAAGTAGTGAACAAAGGAAATGAGGACCAAAGATATGGTAAAAAATCACCTCTTCTCACATTCATCCACAAGTGGCTCAACTGGAAGCAAGGAACGGACTGAGAGAATGAGACCTTTAATAAAATCTTCAGGGCATTCATCATCAAGCAACTGCCCCACTACCAAAGGAGCATTGCCTGGGTTCACCTGTCAAAAGAAGCAAGTTCACAATTTCCTGGGTTTAAATTAAACTCATATCATATGCCAGAAAACATATCCAGTCAAGAAAAATGTATACCTTCTGAACATAACCTTCAATGTAACGGAGCATGTTATTTGTGTAGAGGTAGTGGGTCAGATCAGGAACAAACCCAAATCGATCACAAACATTAATCAGGGGCCTAGCATCAGGAAGCTTGGTCTCCATCAGGAAGTTCTTTGTCTTTTCAGCATCATAGAAGTTTGATTCTCTGGTCACACGCTCAACCTCCTTTATTTGTCCAGTTTTAGCAGCTGCCTCAATGTACTTAAAGTGTATATCGGGGTCCTCACTGTCCCATAATCAGAACCAACATAGTAAGTGCCATATTAGATATATTAGATATATCTGCGGTATGCCCAATCAAACAAAGGACATTTCTTGTTTGCTAAATAGCTTACCTTGAACTCAAATAAGATCCCAGGAAAAAGTACAATCCTTCATATGACTTAAACTGCTCAAAAAGTTTTATGCAAGCCTCAACACCCAACTGCTCACAGTACTCCTTGGCAACCTGCAGAGCCACAGCTTAGCCTTCGGTGATTTACTAAACATTATTAGCATACTATTATACAACATTCTTTACCTGAACAATTATTTGAAGGTTGCCTCTTAGATTAACCAGAAGAAGGTCCTTCATGCACTCCAAGGCCCATTCTCGTGAAAGAGTGCCAAAAAACTCAACAAGCGACTGAAAATAGAATTATTATTGAATAAAAATATATCAGGATTTAGTAGTCTAATTTTTCCAAGAGATAAAGATAGCAGAAACATATACCTGAGGCTCAATAGCATGTGTGTTCACGATGACACGTTTAATGTCAGGCAACTCACTGTAATGCTGCAGAAAAAGAGCAATGAGATAATTACCTAAAAGTTAAAACCACACAAGATGCAACAAGTAAAAATCTAAATAAGATAATTACCTGCAGAGCTCGCACATAGAGACCAGCTTTCTCACAAAGTTGTGCAATTCGAGGGCGATCATAGTGACTGAACATTCTATTTGCTAAGATGGCATCAGCAACATTAGGAAAAGTTACTAGATTGATTTCCAAAACCTGCATAGAAAAGAATGTTGTTGACCTTAAATTATTCTTTTCAAAGTTAAAACCAATTAGATTAGCTGAACCAGCACATAAAATATATAACCTTTGTCTGTAGAAAAGCATGCTCTGGCAAATTTGGCTTCAAAACATCTAAAAGAAATGCGGTAGCCTCCCGTATCAAATTCCTCTGAAAAAAGGCAGATAGCAAAAGGAAACAATCTCATGTATTTTGCATAGAAACATAAGGTTATTGACACAACCAATTTGATGAGCAGTAGACCTGAAGAAAGAGGTCAGTAATAGTGTTGTAATCAACTGGACAGCCTCCCTCCATTTGAGACATCATCAATGCAAAATTAACAGCTCCCTGCAAGTAAAACAACAAGCAAGAACCCATTTGTCCATGAAAATTACACAGATTCAATCCCCTAAAAAAATCTCATAATAGTAGCTGTTGGTTGGCAAACAATAAAACAAAGGAAGCTTTTACTTTAATCAGAATATTCATTAAACTTTAATTAAGAGGCTCTAATGAAGGGAATTAACACAATTGAATATATTTATCGATTGGTCAATGGCATGCCTTCAACACCTCAAACACTAAAGACTACAAGAAGAAGAATGACGAACCTGTGGATCTGTACGAAGAATTGTTTGCAGAAGGAAGAGATAGTCAGGAGAGTACCCAACCTGAGGAAACAATTTAGCCATGAATATTCAATGCAAGCATTCACAGAAATGTAAAAAGCAAGTGGAGAAAAATTCTCATCTTGATAGGCTGTAAAAAGGAAAGCACACATCAATCACACCAGAAAATGCTAACAGCGAAGAAAATGCAGCAATTACCTGCTTTGAGTATATTAAGATTTTGTCGAACTCCCTACGTTCTGCAAAAGCTGCGACAACTTTAGGAGTTGCTCTAGCTTTGATGTATATTTTCAGTGCAAGATCATTATCCACAGTCTACAACAACAGCAAAATGAAAGTAGAAGGCAGCAAAAAAGAGTCAAAACAGTCCCAATTTTAAAATGAAATTTAGATACAACTGAATAAGATACGGATGCATTCTATTAGAGAACAAAACAAACCTTCACAAGGTCTCCAAGTTCCTCACTACATTCCAATTTATCTTCAGCCAACCAATTCTCTAGAAGATTCTTCTTGTTTTGATTTACCACAAGTCGAGATAATTCCAATGACTCAAAGGCATTGAGCTTTCCCTTTGTTAAAAGTGTACCAAAATACTGCAACAGTGGTGGAGTCTGCCCAGCTTGCACAGGTACACTCTGCAGCATTCAAATAAACATTTCTGCCTCAGATAAAATCAACACAAATATAAAAACCAGAATCTGCATTAGCAAAAAGGGAAAAGCAAATATTACCTGAAACTTGGCAACTGTATCAGGCGTGCGAAGGATCCCCTGTGGAGACTCTGCTGCAAGCTCAGCAGCTTCTTTATACTTTGTCTGAGCAAACAATTCTTGAAAACGTTGGACAACCTGAGATATTAAAAACCACAGAATCAAAACCCTAGTATATTCTTAAAAGAACAAAGTAATCATAAACAAGGATCTAAATAAACAGATAAAATTGAATAACTTAAACTACATATTCTTGTTAACAACACGCAGCATCAGATATAGAGAACACAAAATCTAATTATGCAATCCAAATGCTATCTCCAATCTCAGCATTGCAGCAAGACCGAAGAGATCCCAGAATCATTGAAGAAAGTTACCACAAAAGTAACTCTTGGATAATATAGATTACTCCTTGGGATATTATTGTCTGGGAACTAAAACCTACGGTTAATAATATCAGGTTCTTACTTCTCAATTGTCATTCCAATGCAAAAATCCACAAACCATAGACCAAGCTATACACATATCAATCAACTTACCAGGTTCTCTGCACCTGGAAGGTTTCCTCTTTTAGCCAGATTGACAGCAAGCTCCAAATTGTTCAACTGAAACAGAAAACAACCCGGAAAAGTTGTAAGCCTGCATGTCTCACCTTATTAATACCAGAAAACACATGAAAGGCACAAAAACATACTTGACCGCTAACAAATGGCACTATTGTTGCTTCATTTACAGTAGCCAACAACACCTGGCCTCGCCTGTTGATGGCATAAAACCCTCCTGCCGACGAAGCTTCAGATGTTAAAAATATTGGGTCTGGACTTATTCTATTTCTGTATACAGCAGTTGCAGTCTCTAGATCATAAACAAACAGCAGCCCAAGCTTTGTGATAACATAGATCAAACTATATTTGTGTGATATCTGCCATTTAACAGAAACATGTCTTATTAATGGCGCAAAAGTTTGAAAAAAAGATTTACCAAGAAAAACAATCAAAGTTGAGGACATTATACTACCTGCATTGCAACTGGAAAATCATCTTGAAAATCTGGTGGAAAGAATAGATCTGCCTGTTTCTTTGAAAATGATGGCTTACCTGTCATATTAGAGGTTCTGTTAAAAGGTTCGAAATTAAATAGACAGGAGATACAACACAATGTTGTAGCTACTTCAAGAAAATAGTTAATATACAGCCAGGGCCAACACATGCCTCCCATCAAAATTAACTTAGAATAGTCTAGATCATGATTTAGAGTTTGCTACAGATAAAATTCTAGGATTACTGAATTAAACCCCAAATGTTATTTGACTACTGAAAGGGGCAATGGCAAATTGCTCTATTTCTTTATTTTTATTTTTACTTTCATTTTTAAATTCACTTAGAAAGACCCTCAGTTTCCCCTTATATACAACAAGGAGATAATAAAAGTATAACAAACATCATAGCAAGCAGACCTGGTTGGGCACCAAGTTCAATTACATGCAACTTTGATACAATTTGGCCAGCATTAAAACTCTTGGTAGCAAAAGAAATAAGAATAGAAGGATTCTCATTTCCTGGAACCTGCACAACACAAACAAGCATATACAATAAGCAGGCTAGTTAATTAGGGTATCATATCTAGGGAATAAAGTACAAAGAAATCTCCTTACCTTAAATTGTGCAAATGAAGCAGCATGAGATTCAAGAGCTTGACTACGCTGCTGATCAACGGAGAAAAGTTGCATGTTCCCCTTCACCAATTGTGGCCTCTAAAGAGACAAGACACGTAGATCAAATCAGAATTACATAATAGCAGCAGAACATTTTTCTAGAAAGCGAATTTCATCAGTATGCAAAGAACTATTCTAACAGTCGAAAGACAAGATGGGGAAAAGGAAAAGGCAAAGAAAATTAAAAAAGGGGATTACAGGGACGCAAATCCTAAAGGACACTGCAAGAGACAGAATTAATCACCCATAGGGGTCATAAACTAATTCAGAGTTCTCTATAGCAGTTTGAGCTATGGGCCACATAACAACCACGCCAGCTAGAAGAACTTCTTAGGCACAGTTAGCTTAGGGTAATGTTTTGAGTATGTTACTTTAAAAATTCTGTTTTTGACATAGAACAAAATTTACTTAACATTTCACAGTTTTCCAAATCCCAAAACTCAAAACAAATGAAGCAACAACCCCTTAAAAAAACACCTTTAGAAAGCATTGATAAGGCACCACCTACCTCAGGTGCACCAGGGGCAATTCCAATTAAAACCAACCACTTCTCTGAAGGATCACATTTATAGTTTATTATCTGATTGTTCACCAAGTTTGCTGTTCTCTCAAACATCTTAACTGGCTCAGAATCACCTGCCAGAAATAAGATGCAGTGAGACTTGTAACACACAAAATATTGTTTAATAGATAAAAGTACAATCAGAAAAAGAAGTTTCTAGAGCTGAAAAAAAACAGTACCTGGGATACTAGAAAAGTTAACAGAATAACTTCTTACCTTCAATTGACCAATGATACACGGAGGTTTGTGTGACCAGACCAAGCGTTTTTGGGGTAATCCATTTCCAGAATACAACCTGTAAATGAACCAAGGACATTTTACTAAGGTCATGCAATCAAGTTCAGTATTAAGGAAATACAAGTAATGTGGAGGCTGCCAGATACTGCAATAACAAAATTGGAACCATTAAAAAAAGAAAAACTTGAGGCAGTAAATGAATTTGACCGGTTCAGGCATCTGATGCGATTTAATTTTCGCTTTCATCTCTATGTTAAATATTTGCAAGTGATCTTGAGTTGTTCCCGGTAGTTGAGCTACAAAAGCAATTTCATATTCTGTTAGCATAAAGCATAGATAGATTTTTAAAATTAAAGAAGACATAAAATTTATACTAGAGATATTTAATCTCCTTCTACCTTAATTAGTTTTGTTAAAAGGAACGTGAAGCACTTGTATGACTTCCATTTCAACCATATTTTTGTTGCATTACAGGATCAAATTGAAGTAATTTCTGCTATAACAACATGCTTGCTCTAAGCAGTGCTGAACAACTGTTTGATTTGCAAATACACCCAAGGAATATATGGATAAAACAATAGGGAAGTGATAATTACTATGACCGCATATCACATACACTAAGATTCCATAAGCGGGGTCCTTGCAGTTAACATGTATGGCAACATTCATTTGTTCATTTATGGCAACATTCATTTGTTCATTTAGAAGCAAAAAGCAAGTAACAAATATTAAACACAAGGATGGTAAGTATCATTTTGAAAAATATATTGTAAACAAGTATTCCATTAAGAAAAACCTCAAACACTAGGTTCTTTGTAAGGCCAGATGCAAAACAGATCAATATCATGAATCCAATATGTGCTCTATGGACCACACAAGACAGCGATAATAAATATACAACCCACTAATCAATAATAAAAACGCTAAATAATTAATAATCACTATCAATTACTACACACATTTAACGAGCTTCAATAAAAATAACAACTTAAGGCTGGCAGTTAGGTAACTAACCTTTCAAAGCGAGGATTCTAGAATTTGGATTCATGAGAGCAGAGTCAGCTGTAATAGGCCGTCTCAACGGCTGCATCGGCATGCTCATGTCGATGATCACAACACTATTTTGTGGCGCGGTTTCCCTCACACAAATATACTTATCAGATTCCATAGTTACATTCGTGAATGTGATAAATTGCGGATTAATACCAACGCTCGGCAACTGCAAACAGACAACATCATGCAGATCACTCAAAATTCTCACTATGTCAAAACGTAAAGAGCAACTTTCAAATAGATCTAAGCAGGTTTTACAGATACTAGATCTGATAAAGTTTATAAAGTATTCGATTAAGCTTGGCAACCGTTGATTAACTATAATTCAGCTGAATTTTCTATAAAATAAACGACCGAGCCGAAACAAAAGAGTGAAAGAATGAGAGTGAAAGGAGAATACTTACAGTTAAAACCTCCTTCATGGCGATGGGAGCGTTCGCGGCCGCCATGGTGGCTCAGATCGAAGGATGAAGATCCACGAATCAGGAGCGGATCTAACGGCTGAGATTGAATCTTTCAATCGCGAGTCAAAACTGAACACTGAGAAAGAGACGAGCGAAACTATAAAAAAAGTACTTTGCGAAGAGATCTGAGGCAGAGAATTAAAGCATTTGAAAAGAGAGAAAGTGAAGCAGATGGGAGAGATCCAATCCAAGGCACCGGAGAAAGTGGAACGGACGTGTAAAAAATGTGCCTTCAAACACTGGTGTGCGCATTAGCTAGCTCTTGGATTTATGTAGATGCTGGATCCGGGTGACAACCCGGTCCAAATTTCATTTTAATTTTTATTTTGAAAGTGGTCATTTGCAAAAAGCAAAGCAAATGTAAATAAATAGTATTAACCTATGTTAAATGTGACAAAAACTGAATTAGGGGATCCAAAAGATTAGAAAACACATGTAAATTCGACTCTTAGTTGCTGTTGGACTCGCTAAATATCATTTAAAATTGATGTAGGTTTTAAATAAATTGATTGTGTATTAAATAATTGTTGTGTATAATATTCTATAAAACATGACAAAGGCATTTTACAATTCTAAAATAATTGCTAATTGACATATAACATCATGCCCATAATCGTTTTGGAAACACACAACATTAATTCTCAACTAACTTTCTTGACATTGCCTTAACTCAATTTCTCACAGATCATAAGCAGTGGCAAATCCTAAAATTAAGTTTTGGAGGGTCTAGTAAAATTTTCAAAAATTTTAAGAATTTTTTTTTAAAAAAAATGGGGTTTAATTAAATTTTTTATGAGATTAGTAAGAATTTTAAGAGTTTAATTAATTTTTTTTAAATAAATTAAACGGTATAGTGAGAATTTAAAAAAAAAATTTAAGGGGTTAATTAAAATCTTCTAAAAATTTAAAAAATTAAACATTTTCAAAATTTTGGGGTCTTAATCCCTTAGAACGTTCTACCCCTGATCATGAGTCACTTGCACATCAAAATGAGCAATGTAAAGGAAAAGCTTAGTTGGTAGGCAAACATCATTTAATGGAATCCAATTCTATACTTGAATCTGACTCTATGCTGAAGTTTAACTCTAGGCTGAAATCTAATTATAAGATTGAACTCGCCATGTATGGGTGTTGGTTAGCCTAGAATTCATACCTCATAGATTGGAACGAATTACTGACCCTTACGTGTGCTTGAAAGTGAGTGAAATGAGCAACATGTATGGAATCGTACCGGCTAAGCTTGGAAAGAAGTTATATAATGCGAGTGTTGAGTATTATATATAAGTCATATCCAAAGTCTCAATAGATAATCTTTATCTACACCTCCAAGATATGTTTATCATAGTAGGCATTTGTCCACAATAGATTAAGTAACCAATCATACCATAATGAAAGCAAAGTTTATTAATCTTTTCGTAACCGAACTTCACTCATGTAACAATTTCATCATCTTATTGCATAGCACAGCTTGGTATTAAAGATTCTAACGAACACAATCAACCCATATAACTTCCCCGGCAAATTAGATAAGATGAACAACGAAAAATAGAGGTTGATTGATTAAATGCTAAAATTACATATTTTATGTAATTAAATTGGTTAATTTATTAGAATGCACCACTAATTTTGCCATATTATTGAATTTTGTGCAGGAATGCAATTTGGGGCTAAATAGAAGAAAAAGGAAACAATTGGGCTAGATT
>CM025150.1:31895468-31905487 GCA_013467495.1 Gossypium gossypioides
TTTTTGCTTAATTTTGCTTTGAAAAAGTTTTCAAATATATATGGTTTTAAATTTAGGTGCTTTAACATGAAATTAGTTATAATGTAACAAGATTTTAATTTAATTCGAACAATTTCACTCGATTCAATTCGACTTGACTCGAATTTCATTTCACTTAATTCGATTTGAAAAAAATTCAAATCTAGTTAGGGTAATAAAATAGAACTCATCAACTCAACTAACTCGAAATTTTTTTACTCAATTCAATCGAACACTCACTCCTAAATTTGATAAGCTAATACAAAATGATACAAAATATATGTGAATATTAATTTGGTAAGAAAATAATTATTGTATCTAAATATAAAGTATTATTTAATACAACTTCAACATTTAATCTATTTTACTTTTTTAAATATCCCATCCCCTCACTTCACCTTGCTATTTCTGACACTAGACTTCCACAAGAGACAATGTGTGTTAAAGACTTGATTGATTCAAATAACATAGTCATGCATGTTAAGCCCTTCTTTCCTTATGGCTTGCAGCTAGTAGTGTAAGCACATCTCCTTGGTGGTTAAGCGGGTAGAGAAAAGACATAGTATTCTGATCAGTTGGCAGAAGTACCCAGCTAGCTGATCTTTGGCTTGTCAAGTTCTTCTGATAAGTTTATAATGTAAGTGATAAAAAAAATATTATCACATTTATCACAACTAATTTTATCTATAATCACAGCCTCAACTGTCACAATGTCAATCTTGTTCTAGGGATAGATCAAGATAACCCAAACTTCAGCATCTCTCTTATAGTTTCTATCATCTTTTCTTGTTATGGAATTTTCCCTTTTTATAGTTATCATCATCCTTTTTCCAAGTTTTCAAGTTGCTTCTTTTTCTATTTTTGTATCAAATGATTCTTTTTCTCAAATGCTGATGATGCAATTTGGTCATCAACTTTATCTTTTTTATATAAAAATTAGTCAAGTCAATCAACTAAGACACATGGATCTATATTAACCATTGAAATCATTGACATGGAACAACCAGTTCTATGAATAACAGGTGAAAATGTTCTTTTTAATGTTCCAACATTTTCAAAGCTCTCCAGAACTCCAAAAAAAAAAGTTGATCTGATTTCAACCCAAATTTTATATTTTTATTTTTAGCTATTTTTTAATTCTTCGACAAAAAGATTCACATTCCGGGTAAGTTTTCAATTTTATTTACTCCAAAAATTTAGCTTGTCGATGAGATTATTTTAGCTTTAATGAATTTTCTTCATTGTTTTAATGGAGGGTTTTCTTTTTTAACAGATTGCGACCAAATTAAGCTATGGAACTAAAGTTTACACCTACAAAGAATCTACAAATGTCAATATTCAGAACCCCACAAGAATCACCCTCTTTAATATCATCTATAAGATCTGCCGATCAAGTTAAGTGCAACCAATCTTTGGCCTATGGCTACCTTCATCGTTCATCACGTTTTAGCTCAAGAAAGTTGAGGGCTCATTGTTGCTCAAGCTTCAATGTATTCCCCCGTGAAAACAGTGTTCACAAGAGCATAGAATTGAATCCTTCAAAGCAGCCTTTACCCTCAAAGGTCGAGTTCCTAGATCCCACATCGCTCGGAATCTGTTCGGAGCCATCGAATTGGCCTGAAAGAGATGAGATTCGAAGGTTCACCATCGAACAAAAAGCAAACAACGTGGGGATCCCACATTCACTGAGGTTGCGAAAACAAAGGGGGAAGTTGGATAGTTTCGTTGATAATGCAAGTGGATTTGCATATTCCTCTGTTAAAAACGCCATTTCTTCATTAGTTTTCATCATCAGAGAGATCCAAAACTACACGCTGATAATTAGGGAATGTCTTTGTTCCGAAGATTTAGTGGATGTCATGTCTAAAATCCAACAAGACATAACGTTAACCTTTGTATGGCTGTTCCAACAAGTGTTTTCCGAAACGCCGACACTCATGGTTTACGTCATGCTTCTTTTGGCAAATTTTTCTGTTCAATCAATGGCAGAAAATGTTTCTTTTGATGTAATCCAACGACAAGGATTCACTCAAAATGTTGTTACAGCAATCGTGTTGGTTTCGGACAAGGAAAGTGAAAAAGAAGAACAAGAAGATCAATGTCCAAAGGCCAATGATGAGGTTAGGTTATGGGAACCAATGGTGGAAGAGGCTTCGAGGATAAGGGGGGAGTCGGTTCATGATAAAGCCTTGGAATATCAAATAAGGCAACAATTGGTTTCTCCATTGCATGCGGAGGTTGAACCAGATAACCACGAAGTTCATTTCAGAACGAATCTTGTTTACCAAATGCATATTGATGAGCAGCCTAATAATTCTCTTTTTCTAACAAATTATGCTCAGTTTCTTCACCTTGTTGTCAAGGACTATGACAGGTAAATTTTCTGCTTTCGGATTTGAGCTTTTATTTGTGCTCTCAATCTCTTTGCGTCAGATATGGGGTATGAGTATCGTAATTTGTAATGATTGGGATTTAGACGTTTACTCCTCATCTTCACTGTATCAATATACTAACCATATATGCCCCCTAAAGTTTGCTACATGAAGGTGCACCTGAGTTTTGAATTAAAGGTTGAATGGGTACCATAAGTTTAAGGCTTAAGATTTAAGGTCTGGAGTATCCTTAAAGCTTCATAAGCCTTACTCATATCCCGTAATGTGTTAGACACGAATATTAGGCACCACTGCTTAAAAACAATAATAATCAAAGTAACATAATTCACTACTTTCAGAAAAGAACGAAAAATATAAGAAAATAAACATTGATGTTTCACGTCGATATCAACTGCATGCCATTTATTTGTTGTATGGTATTAACTTCTTTTGTTGTCTATCTGCAGGGCCGAAGAGTACTTCAAACGTGCTATTGAGGTGGAACCTCAAGATGCCGAGGCATTGGGACTATATGCTGATTTCTTATGGAAAGTGAGAAACGATCAGTGGGGAGCTGAAGAAATGTACATACAAGCTGTCGAGGCTGACACCAAAAACCCTTTTCAAGTATCAAAATATGCAAATTTCTTATGGAGCACTGGTGGCGAAGGCACTTGTTTTGTATTTGATGAATCAAAATAGTAACAAAAAATTTCTTGAAAGTAGATATAACTACCTCCTCCTAGTGGATATTACTTAATGCTTTGTACATATTTAGAAGTTCCTATGTTAGTAAAATTTTCTATTAGTGTAGTATTTTTTTGTATTTATTCGAATTGAATAATTAATAAATATTCATTTAGTATTCTTTACTCTATGCAAACATTTTCTCACTTTTATTGTAGGTAAAACAAATGCTAAAAGAAAAATATCGGCTTATTAAATTACCAATGGTTTTAAACTAATGATAAGTTGCATAATATAGATTGTTTTGTAATATAGGAGACAATTTATATTAGTGGATAATCTAAATTAAGTCCTTTGTTATAGGATCACTATGAGCAAATTATCCATGTTAGGATATGTTAGGAATATTTTGTTGTTTATAAGATCAACTGGAGAGATAATTTGTGTAACACCCCACACTCGACCCAGTCGTCGAATCCAAATATATGACGTCACATTACGTTGCTGAAGCAACTCAGACTATTGCAAATCAATAGATCAAACAATTTGGTATTAATCCATAAAAATTTCCAAACAATCATAATTATATGCATAAACACGATGAAGTAATGATAAACGATCTTGAGTAAAATGTTTTGGGTTCAAACAAGGTCAAATACAGAGTTAGGATTCGAATCCAAACTCAATGAGCCAAATTTAATAGTGTGTCTCGAGACATTAAAGTTCATGTCTCGAGACTTGATCACTTATGTCTTAAGACAAGTCTCGAGACACAGATTCCTTGTTTCAGACCTTTAACTTTGATGTTTAGATGTCTTGAGACAAAGGGGTTCTTGTCTCGAGACCTAAAACAAGGCAAAATATAATTTAGGTTCGATAGTTAGTAGACTCGAGACAAAATATTGATTGTCTCGAAACCTAGCCCATGTATGTCTTGAGACATGGTCAACCTATCTTGAGACAAATGATAAAAAATACCTAAGATGAATAATTTGTTCTTGGTGTCTCGAGACAATGGTCTCTTTGTCTCAAGACCAAATGCTAAAATGTCAAAATTGACACTAAGTCAAGTATAGAAATGGTACTTGTTAATCACCTAATTCATACCAATGTGATATACACCAAATGGACTTATAAAAGCACAACCATATATCTAAAATTCATAGCATTCGATGCATCATATTTTGTCATAAGTAAATAGTTAATTAAACAAGCTATACACATAAGTTTAACTACTTTAACCAAGCACCAAAATCAACAACTATCCAAATAATACACTTTTATAGCATAAACTAATTCACTTAACATTAAAGTTTCTTCAAACCAAACTTCATTAAATCAAAACATACCTATTTAACTTATAAAAATTGTGTCCAAACACTTAATGATCATGACATTCATTTCATCATAATTAGCCTAAAGAACCAACTATCATTTTGTACCAAACTAATAATTCAACCAAAATATCTTAATATGCATAGTATAGAATGCATGATACCAAAATCAATCCAATAATTCACAAGGAATGCATCATCGTTATATTTACAAATCAAAACAACATAAAGACTCCAAAATGCTTCTTAATGACCTAGGTACATGTCGTATATAACCTATCAAGTAAGCACATTAAAAAAGGTGGGTGAGCCAAGAGAGTTGATAACTTGGATGTTGACAAACTTGCGAATACTTTAAGAACCTAAATCAAACTTGTACACGGAAACAAACAAATTCGTACATTGAGTATTGAATACTCAATGGTACTAGAATAATTTGAATTCAAGTATAAAAGCTATTAAGATAATAGGTATACTACTTAAATATAAAATCAAATTATTAATAATTTCAAGATATCATTTCATTATATCAATTTCAATCTTAAGATCGTTTTATATTCAAATCAGCATGATTACTAACATGTATCATTTCTCAAAATGGCCTTTCATTATTAGAATTAGAATAGCATTTGATTACTATGATAAGGGTGACATTTTATCATCAAATTAGAATGACATGTCACTTTCAGAATCAGAATGACATTTCATTTTCAGAATCAGAATAGCATATCCATTATTTACTTTTAGCCCCTATTAACTGGATTAAGACACAAGTACGGGTACGTGGATCAATCCCCTAACATTTCACAATAAGACCCGGAGTGCTGATCAGGCATGAATGCATTGATCCCTCTAACACTTCATGGAATGTATTACAACGAAGTTGTAACGACCCGATTTTAGCTATTATTGAAAAATATGGTTTCGGAACCCAATTTCGTAAACCGAGCTTATGAGATTATAATAGAAGGATTTATAAAGTTAGTATGAAAGTATATTAATGAACGATAGAGTAATTAAAATTATTAATTTTAGTTCAGGGACTAAATTCTAAAAATGCAATCACTATTGAATTTTAATTTGAAAAATACTTAAGAACCCAATTAATAATTAATCAAAGGGCTTAATGGTTATTTAACCATTATTTCTTACGAGGTAGTGGAAAGATGATGAAGATATCCACTTAGTTCTTATAATTATAATTATAACATATATAAATGCCTTAAATTAATACACAAAACATAATTAGCTTTGTTAACTAAACTATTAATCTAAGTATAAATATATTAAATTGTGGGAGAGAGAACAAATTCATCATCTTTCCCCCAAAGTTTATGCCTTCCTTGATATTGAAAGAAAAGGAAAAATTTCAAAGTCCTTTAGCCATTTTTTGAGTTTTTCTTCATGATTTTTTATTATCTAAGATTAGTAAAACATACCCATGTGTTAAATTTATTTGTTATTAAGTATATGTTAAGTTGTTATTAATGAATTCTTAAGGAAACTAAGCTTGAATGTTGAGAACTTTTGAATGATAAGTTTAAATTATGTTAAGATTGTATTAGAAAGTAGTGAATTTAGCTTAATTTTTTGAGTTAAGCTATACGATTAATCTTGGACATTAGGGATTAAATTGAATAAATTAAAATTTGTTAGGAAATTATGCTACAGATTAAAAGTACAAGGTCCCTAATGAAAGAATATGAAATTAGATTCTGATTCGATGTTAAATATCGAAAAATATGGGAAAATCGATTGTAAGGACTAAAATGAATAAAATGCAAACTATGTTTAATTATTATGTGTTTTTCATGTGATTGGCTGAAAACTAATACAATTTCTATAATTGAATTATCGTATGTAGCTGAAGACGGCATCAATCTATCTCGAGATAAAGGAAATGCGAGAGACGTAGAAATAAACCACTACAACTCAACAAGGGTTCTGTCTCATCTTCCTATAAATAGATGCCACTGGCAGAGCTATGAACACAAAACGAGAGAAATTTTTTTCTAGTTTTTATTAAGAAGAGAGAATTTTTGTTTTCACCCCGAAATAAGAGAAAACATTTTCTAGTTTTGTGTTTCTATTCAATTGGTTAGAGCCTACACTTGAAACAATTCGTGGTACGAAAATAGTGGAGAAGATCGTTTGGTTGAAAGCTGAGAACAACGAACATCTTCTAAGTCGAAAACACAGGTACGAATCCGATTAAGGTTTATTTCTATAAATATCACAAATCGGGTCAATTTTCAAAATTTTATTTTTTCGCTATGCAAGAAAATCATTTTCAAATCGAGATTTTTCCAACATATTATACTTAGGACATACCAATGAGGCATCGGGTGCCAGATATATTAGTGTGATAGTTGGATGATCCGTGTATCTGCCTCGAGTTTGTGTTCGGTTAATAGAGATTATGAAAACACGTATTTTGCCTATTGACTTTGGTCATTGAATTGTATATTTGTATATTAATATTTAAGCAATAAAATGATGACATGTGAAATAACACGTGATTTTGTTATTACAAGTCTTGAGGGTTGATCCGGTTATCTAACGAATCAATAGATTCGAGAATGGAAAGAAAAGGTACCATGACTCTTTGTGATATACTACATTGTTCATGTAATTGAAAGGTATGGTGTAAGGACTAAATGTTGATGGCATGACGAGTAACACAAATTGATATGTTAAGTTCATGAGACTAGTAATGTGATTATGACTTAGATAGTGTATAGATACCATGCTATGTGTATTTGGTACGTTGCTTATGTATGATTATTTATTTAAATCATGTTAGCACCACTAAGCCCTATTGCTCAGCATGCAGTTTGTTTATTTTCATGCGTAGTTATCATAGATCTCGAATTCTCACAAAGTGATCGGCAGCATCCAGATTCAACTCTCTCAACTCAACAAAGTTTGTACAGTTTTTCTATGTTAATAGCATATAGCATGTAGCTAATATCTTGAATAAGTTTTTAAGTTCATTTTGGACGTTTAGGTACTTGTGGTAGAGATGCTTGCACTCTATATATGTTCATGTTTATTGGATGGTATGTATATGGACTAATCTAGTGAAACATGAGTATGTATGCTCAATTCGTATATGTAAGCTTGGTAACGAGGTATTGCTTACATGCCAGGTAATAAAGAGTGATGCATGTGATTAGGATGAATATAAATGTGTATGTGATCATGTGTTGAATGATGTTAAATGTGCCAAAAATAGTAGTTTGGCATTTGAATTAATGCCTAAAATGTACAATGTTGAGTGTTGAAACCACTTTTTAAAAAGAAAATGGGTTGACTTTTATTTTGAAAAATGAAAACGAAAAAACGGGAGTCGCCATCTTTTTTTTTTTTTGAGGTGTGAACGGATCACCTTGCAATTCAATCGTTTTAATAAAACATTTTGATTTTACTAAAACAATGATTTTGGTCTACGGAATTCAAGAAAAACGGGTTCGGGAGTCGGTCACATGCGAGGAAGGATTAGCACCCTCGTCATGCCCAAAATCGGTACCTAATTGATTAATTAATGTCTTAATGTTGGAAAATTGAAAATTCGAAAAGAAATAAAAAAAATGATCCTTTTATTAAAATTACTTAAAAATTTAAAGAAATGTGTATTTCATGTTAATCGAGAAAAAGAATTATATCCCGTGAGTTAGGATATAATATCTTAAATCCCAAAACGAGAATAAACACTAAAAATTTGTTTATTTTTAGGAATTTTGATCATCTCAGTTTCGGAGAAGAAATCATATCCTGTAAGTTGGAACACGGTCCTTTTCTGATTCCCGAGAAAATTTTTTTAAAAATGTGTTTTTTTTAAAGAAAAGGTTTGTATATTTGGAATTATCGAAAAAAATCGAGACCCCGTAAATTAAGGTACGATCTTTTCGAATCCTAAAATACGAAGTACTATTTATTTATTTTAAAGAATTATGCATTTGGGTCGAAATTGATGCGATACTAAAATGATATATGAATAAAACATTAAATCGACGAATGACTACAATACGAGTGTAAACAAATATAATAACAATGGTCACATAATATACATCATTTCAATACTAATTAATCAAAGAACGACAAAATCAACCATAATAGTAATGAATAATAATGGTATAAACAATAGTATATAACAAAAATACATAACAAAACAATGTCAAATTTTAAAGAAATTAATAAATAAATTCACCAAATAGCATTGGTGAAATTAACCTAGAAAAAAAACTATTATAAAATGGATGAAATTAGGGTTATGGTAGAGATATTAATAATAAGAATAAATAAATTGCCTAAAGTTTTGACATTACATAAAAAAATGAGATAAAATAAAATAAATGTATTTAAAATGTTTAAATAAGTAAATAAAAATATAACGAAAATAATAATGTCGAAACAAATTGATTTAATGATATAATAATAATAATAAATAATGTAAAATAATAACAGCAATAATAATTTTAATTTAATTAATTTAATAACAAAATAGGATTAAATTGAGCTTTAAAACAAAGTTTTGAGGCAAATCAGAAATAAACGCAAAAGGGAAGGACTAATCTGAACTCGCGAATAACAGGGAGGGACTAAATGGGAAATTCTCCCTTCTCCTCCAAAACGGCGTTGTTCAGATATGGGCAGGAAAGAAATGAAAACAAAATTACGCGATCAAATTTTAAAAAAAAAATAGAAAATTGAAAATAGGACTAAGTTGAAACGCACTGTAAAAGCAGAAGGACTGACCGTGCAAATATTCCCTTTGCTGAAAACACGCTGATCCTCTGGAGCGGGTCGGGTCAACGCGCGGGTCAAGTGTGAAACGACATCGTTTTGGCCATCAGAAGCCAAGCCCAAAACGACGTCGTTTTGGGGTGTTTATATAAGTTAAAAAAAAACTTTAAAAAAAACATGTGTAACCTCATTTTTAAAAAAAACTTCCTCTTCTCTCTCAACTCTCTCTCAGCCTTCCCCCTCCGGCCGAACCTAGGTCGCCGGACAACCACGGCGGCCGCCGGTTGTCGGCGACGGTGCCGTCGTCCGCGATGGTCGAAAAATCGAAAAGTCGCCATTTTTTTATTTTTTCAGTTCCCAAACCCATGGAATGCCGATTTTTATCGAAATCGGCAGCTCCCTCGCAAAAAGGTAAGATTTTTATCTTTTTATTTTTTGTTTTCTCTTCTAAAAAAGTACAGAAAAAAAATAGAAAAATAAATAAATAAACTACCTTTGAAAATCTGTGTATTGATTTTTTTCTGTTTTCATTCATTCGTAAGTAAAAAACATAAAATTGGGGCCCTTTTTATAGCCCGAAAATATCACTTATTTTTCTATTTTAATTTTTACACTGTTTTTTTTTTTCTTTTGGACTCTTCTAGTTCGTTTTGCAGGTACAGATGTGGCGGCACACGTAGAGGTACGGCGCGCAAGGGGCGGCGACAACAACAGCAGTTAGGTTGCTGCTAGGGTTTGCTGTTTTTTTCTTTTATTTTGGGCTAGGGTTAGCGATTTGGGTTTAGTTGGGCTGTTTTTGGGGTTTGGGTTTGTAATGTAAATGGACTTTTAATTATTGGACTTTATTTATTTGGTTTATTTT
>CM025150.1:32403384-32415007 GCA_013467495.1 Gossypium gossypioides
TCAACTACAACCTTCTCATTCATCCCTTCTCCATTTTCAATGCCTTAAAACACCATT
Organism: Gossypium gossypioides; assembly: GCA_013467495.1. NCBI lineage: Eukaryota > Viridiplantae > Streptophyta > Magnoliopsida > Malvales > Malvaceae > Gossypium > Gossypium gossypioides. The sequence goes on from CM025150.1 coordinate 32,403,442, forward strand.
TCCCCTCACTAATTAAAGGTGCATTGATTATTTCATAATTATAATCATTATTATCATATGCATATATTAAATTATTAAATTATTTTTTGATAAAAATGTCTAAAATTTTAGAAAAATACATACAAAATTTTTTAAAAAAATTATGAATACCTATTTTTCTCAATTTCTAATATGTCATTTATTTATTAAAACTATAATTTATAAATAACTCAATTTAAGGGGAAAAAAATATTGAAGAAGACTTAAGCAGATTCAAAATTTCCTTTTTTTTCAACATTAACTTAGATAGAAAATATAAAAACTAAGGACTAAAATTGTTATTATACCAATTTAAAAAAAGTCACTTAATAGTTGGGTGACAAAAAAAATTTCTAGAAACATTAGTGACCAATTTGTAACTTTTTCAGTTAAGTGACCAAAACAAAACTTACTCATAGCTCCAGGAGACGATTGGTATGGCAGATCAATACCTATTGACATGTAGAAGAACATACCTTAGATTCAAGTGGATTTGATGGCTAGTGTCAGAGGTCGGAAAAAAAAGTTGTTTAGATTTTGATTTGTAGATTCATGGTGTTCAAAGTTGTTTTATAAAAAATATTGAACTATAGAAGATAAGGGGAATGAGAGCTTTTGAGTGGTGCAGGTGATGTAAATAGAGAATATCATACAACAACGATTTTAACAATCTAGTGACTTATATGAAAACTTTTGAATAATTCAACGATCATTTTGTAACTTTTTAAAGTTAAGTGACCAAAATATAAACTTGATAATAGTTTAGTAACCTTTAGGTATAATTTATCCCTTTATTATTATGACAATTAAAAAACGACAGCATCGTTTGTCATTTGACGGCTAGGCCTAGGTAAAATTTGAATAATTGTCCATAGTTAAGTCACGAACGAGCTAGTTTACTCAACTTTTAAACAGCTACCAAACGACGTCGTGCCATATCAAAGATATGATTTTCTAGCATTTCTTTTCCTACCAAAATTTTAGAGAAGGGAAATAGAAATAAAACCTGAGACGAGAGCGAGATAAGGAGAGCCAAAACCCTTGCCGAAAATTACTAACCCTAGAGATGGACAAAGATAAACACGCAACCAAACGCTCCCGAGACCGCGACGGCCGGCATCACCGTGACTCCGATCACCACCACGACAGCCGCGATTCCCACCGGCGATCCGATCATAGATCTTCCACATCGCGACGTGACGAGCGCGAGAGATCTTTTGAGAGGGAAGGATCGAGAGATAGGAAGCATCGCGAGGGTTCCTATGAAGAAGTTGAAGCGAAGAGGAAGAGGAAAGAGAGGGAAGAGAGTGAGGAGAGGGGAGAGAAGAGGAGTAAACTTGGAGAAGAAAATAGAAGAGAAAAGAGAGAGAGGAGGAGATTTGGGGATAAGGCTAAAGAAGATGATGAAATTGAGTTCTCCAATGGCGCCAATGGTGGTGATCCAGTTCAAAATGTGAGTCTTTTATGTTCTATTTTTGCTACTTTTATCTTTGCGATAATTGTTCTTTCTTGTTTGCTTGGTTTTGGTAGATGAATAGAAAAAAAATGCACTTAAAATTTAACTGGTAATAACAATTCTAAAGCATTCTATAACGAGCTTGTTATAAATTTGAATCTAATATGGTTTAGTTTTCTATCATTTTCTTTTGCTTTGAAGCAATTTTTTATGTAATAAGAAGAAAATAGTATAAGTAGCAAGTATAACAACTTCGATTGTAGATTTAACCTTCCTGCTTTATGTTTAGTAATCTAGTCTGTATCAGTTTAAGTTTCTCTGGGATTATAAAGGAAGCTTAAACTTGTTTAGTTGATTTTATGTAGTTTTCTGGGATTTAAATTGACATTGCGGATGCATTTTTTGGTCACCTTTGTTGTGGACATAATAAATGCTATTGCTGTCAATTGTGATAAATGTTGGCCATGAATATTGGTGGCTGAGAGAGATAGCGGCTGTAATGTCACATTGTGGGCACTGCTTAAATGCACATTTGAACATTGAATTCCCTTGATATTATGCATTTCTTTCAAATGGCTATTCCTACTAGGAGTGAATTGTTACATACTTGCATTATGGTATACATTGTGTTTAAACCGTGGTGAGTTAGTACTTAGTACATGAGTTTTTGAACTTGATTGTTGGAATTTCTTTTTCCTAGTTGTTTCCTTGTGTTGCTGGTTACATTGATTTGTGGCCAGAGTCATAGTTGTTGCCGTCTTACATTTGCAGCCAATCCAAGGCTTGTAGAAAATAGAAGTTCATATTACATGATTTATTGCATGTTGCTCCGACTCTTCTTTTTTCTTGAAGTGTTTGACTGGCACCATGTTTGATGCATATCGGATATGGGTATGAAGATTGACTCTTCAAGTGTATGGAAAAAATTAGAAAAAATTGAATATAATGATGATACACGATACCATTTCTGATACTCACATTCGAGTTCAAGTAACTTAGATTTGATGAACTTTCAAGGAACTTATCCATCTTCTGTTGTCTATTGTTAATATAATGTTTCACCATTTTTGGCTCAAGAATATATGCTAACTCAAGCATAACTAAAAAGCTTAGATATTGGCTAACATCACATGCTAGCATGAGATCTGAAATGTATAATGATGCACAATGTTGTTTGAACAAAAATATGGGATGTATCAGGTTTTAATGGAGTTATTTGATATTATGCTAAATTAAAATTGATCTGAAGTTATATCATATTGCCAAGTTGTAAGTTTGCATGCTGATGTAATTTACTTTTTTTCATACCTGAAGGGTGCTGCTCAGGCATCATTACCGAAGACTGGTCACCCCCTTCCTACCAAGGTATCTTCGATTTCTACTGCTGAAAATAAAGCATATAGTGTTACCGGATCTCATGAGGTTACTGGATCTAGTACAGATGGCTCTTCTTCTACTGGGAAAAGTGGTGCAAACCTCTCTCTTGATGCCTTAGCCAAAGCGAAAAAGGCTTTACAAATGCAGAAAGAATTAGCTGCGAAACTGAAGAAGATACCCTCAGTAAGTTCACATCTTTTTTATTTTTCCGTTTTGTCCAGATGTTTTAAATTAAAAGTATTCATGTTGTATTGGTATTGTTTGGTGTAGTTGAACAAAGGCCCTAGCTCGAGTTCAGTAGTGACTACTGGAACAGTTCAACGACCAGTCTCAACTGTGGCTACATCTGTTGCCACTGGACCATCAAGCTCATCAGTTCCCCCTGCCTCTGCAGCAGTAGCTTCTGTGAAGCCACCTACTACTGGCATGCCTGCTGTTCCGGGCCTTGCGTCAATACCCAATTTAGAAGCTGTTAAACGTGCTCAAGAGCTGGCTGCTAAGATGGGATTCCGCCAGGACCCTCAGTTTGCTCCTCTCATAAACTTGTTTCCCGGACAGGCGCAAGTAGATGTTCCAGTTCCGCAGAAACCTACGAAAGCACCTCTTCTCCGTGTTGATGCACTCGGTAGAGAAATTGATGAGCATGGTAATATCATAAATGTGACTAAACCAAGTAATCTTAGCACCCTCAAGGTTCGTGAAATTTGTTGTCTTGGTGCAATCGTTGTTATGTTCTTTCAATTCTATTTATGTGCTGTTCTTTAACTCAATCCATTTGATATTTCAGGTCAACATTAACAAGCAAAAGAAAGATGCATTCCAGATCCTTAAACCTGAACTGGAGGTGGATCCAGAATCAAATCCACATTTTGATGCACGGATGGGAATCGATAAGAACAAGCTTCTTAGACCAAAAAGGATGACTTTTCAGTTTGTAGAGGAAGGGAAATGGTCAAAAGATGCGGAGGTCATCAAATTGAAGGTATTATTGTGTTTTTATTTGTTTGATCATTTTATTAGTTGCTTGGTTTTGTGATTATTGTCTTTTTATTACAGAGTCAATTTGGAGAAGCAAAAGCGAAAGAGCTAAAAGCAAAGCAAGCACAGTTGGCAAAGGCAAAGGCTGATATAAATCCAAATTTAATTGAGGTGTCGGAAAGAATTATAACAAAGGAGAAACCAAAAGACCCAATTCCTGAAATGGAGTGGTGGTAAGTCGATATTCCTTTCATTATCATCTAATTTTAAGTTCACATATGTTTAATTAATTCAATCACATTGGAGATCTTGGTTGATTCAACATGTCTTCAAATTAAACCTGAAAATTCCATCAGCTGGGAATTATTTGTGAGAAGATTCATTTATTGCTAAAAATGCAGTTCATTGCAATGATTGTTTTTGTTTTTCTTCTCTCTGGTTAGGCTGTAATTATTGGGTTGCATCTTCTTTTGCCCATAGAGGAGTTTGTTTTGATACCATACTGTTCGCTAAGCAAAAGTTTGAAACTCTTGCCTTCTTGATTTTGTTAGTAATATTCAAACTGAGACTTGAGGCATGCAACGCTATTCACCATGTGTAAAGCCAAAAAACTTTGCATTTATTTTCAGCATCATATGTAATTTCCGTATAAATAAATTAAAAGGAGGCACTACAATCTATGTCACTTGGACTCAGGTATGAGTGTCAGATATGAGTATATATATATTTAAAGTTTTCCATTTATTTGGTGGGTCTTTGGACCGTATTCACATATCTATGTCCGAATATGTGTTGGACATGGGTATTTTAAGAAAAATGAAGAGCCGGAGCGACATGGATTAGAACTGCTAGATTATTTCATATTTTTAAGTTCCCTTTTTCTCACTGTGTTTTGTTTGGGGAAATATTTATTGTTGTATTGCAGGGATTTACCTATTCTGGTTTCGGGTTCCTACGATGATATCCCTGATGGTGTGCTGTGTGAAGATAAACTGAAGAAGGAGAAAATCACAATATATGTTGAACATCCTCGTCCGATTGAGCCTCCTGCTGAGCCAGCTCCCCCACCACCTCAGCCCCTGAAGCTAACCAAGAAGGAGCAGAAGAAACTTCGGACTCAGCGACGTCTGGCCCGGGAGAAGGATAAACAGGAGATGATTAGACAAGGCTTGATAGAACCTCCAAAGCCAAAAGTTAAGTTGAGCAATTTAATGAAAGTTTTAGGCTCCGAAGCTACCCAAGATCCTACTAAGCTTGAAATGGAAATCCGAAGTGCTGCTGCTGAGCGGGAACAAGCTCATGTCGACAGGAACATTGCTCGCAAGCTTACTCCTGCCGAGCGCCGTGAAAAGAAAGAGAGAAAGCTTTTTGATGACCCAAATACGGTGGAGACTATTGTTTCGGTTTACAGGATCAATGACCTCTCTGATCCCAAGACCCGCTTCAAAGTTGATGTTAATGCCCAAGAAAACCGGTTGACTGGTTGTGCTGTGATTTCCGAGGGCATTACTGTTGTAGTAGTGGAAGGTGGAAGCAAATCCATTAAGAGGTATGGGAAGCTTATGCTTAAGCGAATCAACTGGGCTGAAGCTGTAAAAGATGACAAGGACGGAGATGAAGATGAAGACGAAGAGAAACCGCCAAACAAGTGTGTGCTGGTTTGGCAAGGTAGCGTTGCGAAATCAAGTTTCAACAGGTTCTCGGTTCACGAGTGCATCACTGAAGCAGCCGCGAAAAAGGTATTTGCTGATGCAAGAGTTGCCCATTACTGGGACCTTGCGGTTAATTTCTCTGAGAATGATTTTTGATTTATTGAAAAGCTTCAAGGAAAACAGCTAGACTTAACTACTTCCTCCGAGCCTTTTGGTTCGGTTGTGTTCATTGCGAAATACTTTTATCGAGGTCTGTTTGTTGAATGATTGGATTCAGCCCGAATTTGAGCATCGTATTATCAACAGCTGCTTAGACCAAAGTTCAATCTGAAATATGAATAAGAAATTTCGCTTGAATCCGATACATGTCACACCAAAAGTGTGCTGTTGTTACTTAGGACATGAATTTAAATTGCAGGTTTTTACCATTTTTGTTTTATCGATTTGATTTTTTAATTCATCCATCAGACTGAATTTCCCATATAGTCCGAATCTAGAATTTTTTTATGTAGTGTAATTGTAGGAACTAAATTTGGTCAAATTTGCTCCATTTTTTGTTTATTTTAAGATGCAAACCTAGCTGTTCAATCCTCCTTATTTTCTTCTTCCTGAAATGCCTTTATAAAGGATTTGGGTGTGAGTATCAAATCTTCTGGAGTTGGTTCAGTTTCTTTTCTAAATTTTTATCATATATGTATTTCCTTCAGTTTCAGAAATAAGTATTGAAAAGTCTGAATCAGTCCTAATAAAGCATATTTGGAGACTCAATTTTCTTTGAATTAGTATTTCGTGGTATTCTAACAAAACATGTTTCTGACGAAAAATTGAGGCGGCAAGAAAATTGGGACATGTGGAAAATGAGGCGGAAATAAACTTTCTGACGAAACCAATAAGCTTAGGGTAAATTTTTTAACAGTAACTCTTTGGTTTGGCAATTCACTCAGCGATAAAATACACAAACTATCACTCGAGTTGTTATGTTAGTGCTATTAAAATTTTAATAGTTTAATCAAGTTTTCCATCCAACAAAAAGTAATTTAACAAAATTTTAATAATCTAAACAGAAGAATTAGGATTAATGCCAGGTTAAAAAACCAATTGAATCTACGATTTAACCAAAATTTTCTATTTTAATTTCTTTTTATAATTTTACGAATATTTTAATAATTTATTTAATAAAATGGATTAAAAATTGATGAATTAATCGATTCGACTATATTTATAAAACATTACTTTCAACATCATCGTTTGAGTCGCATTCTTTTTTGGCAACAAATTACATAATATAATCGAATTAAAAAATAAAATAAAAAATTACATATGATTGTCCTTACCTGCAAACTGTGATTTCTTTTATGGTTTGGGTAAGGTGTTCCTTTTATAATTTCTTTTTGGCCAGTAGTGTTCTTTTATATTTAGTCCAAGTTTGAAACATGCCACATCTTTTTCCGAGCCTATTATTGTCATTCCATACCCAGGGGAGGGTCTTTCGGTAATTATGCTTTCTCTGATTTTTGAGTGCTCGAGTGTGTTGACTCATCCTTATCCTTAGGGTGTAAGGCCCCTATAAAGAAAACGCTGCGTTTAATTCCCTTCTCCCACTTTTCTTCCTTTCACTCTCCCCTCTTTGTCTTCGAAAAATATCTAGGGTTTTTCATCTTTTCCTTTCCTTCGCCTCTCTCTTTTGAAACTTTAATCGTAAGCTTTTTTTTTTCTTCTATTTTTTCTCATTTTAGTATCTTGATTATTTTATTTTTGCTTTTCGTTTTCAATCTCATGCTCTTACGTCTCTAATTTCTTTATTATTGTTTGTAGATCTGAAATATTCTCGAGCTTTTTGTTTTCCGCTTTTTTTTATATGTTTTTTTTTTCGTTTTTTATGATTTATAATTGTAATTTAGAGATGTATGAATTTAATTCTTTAGCCTGTTCCTATTGTGAACTAAAAAACTAAATCTCTCCCTCAATTTCGTTCCTTTTTGTGTTAATTTTTTTCAGAGAAATTTATTGTATTTTTTTTCTTGTTTGTTCACGGCATGTATAATGATATATAACATGAAATATGAGTTAGTTTATTTATTTCTTAATTGGATATAAAGAAGTTAACTTTTGCAGAATTAAAATTAAAAACTTACTTTTTCAGAGGAATTTATTTATTTTCTTGTTTATTTATGAGATGTATGATAGTAGGCAACATGAACAATGAGTTTGTTTTGCTTTTAATACTTGAATTTTCTGTGTGTGTGTCCAATTGGATTTAGAGAAGATACTTTTAAAGAATTAAAATCAAAAACCTAGTTTTTCAGAGAAATTTATTTATTTGTTCTTGTTTATTTATGAGATTCGTATTAGTAGATAACATGAACTATGAATTTGTTTTACTTTTAATGCTTGATTTTTCTTTTGTGCGATTGGATTTAAAGATGCTCTTAAAGAATTAAAAATAAAAATGGTAATACTTTAGGGGGGGTAAACTGCATGGTTTTATTTATACAGAAGGTTCCGGTTAGAATTAGCATTAAATTTTAGTTGTCTGTTAAATTAAAAATTGATTTGTATTTTCTGTTCTACGATGGAAGCAAAAGGAAGAGCTTTAAGATGAATTGAGCTTAAAGTCGACTGTTGATACCATCATTTAAGACAAAATCTTTCTTTTACGTTTTGTTATAATTATTGGAGTGTTCTAATTATTTTAATTTGTGTGGTTGTATTTTCTTTCTAATGGAAGTTACTGCAGGGAAAGAAAAAATGCCTAGGCATGATGATCGCCGTGGTGGCACTCGCCTTTATGTCGGTCACTTGTCTTCAAGGACAAGATCACGTGATCTTGAGGACATGTTTAGCAGATATGGAAGGTAATCAAGTCTTTTTTTTATTTTTTTAATTTTTATGTTGAAGAATTCCTAAATTTATTTTATAGTTGCATTTAATTTAATGTGCTTGTTCCAAGTGTTCTGTTTGGGTGTTAGTGGTGGTTCGATTCTTATGTATGGATGCCTTTTAGGATAGGTTCAGGGTAGGGATGGCAAAACTTGAATCGCTTGATGGATTCCGAACCAATCTGTTCCAAATAGAGCGGATTATTTTTTTGAAAAGTGGATGCAGGGCGGGTCAGGGTGGTTATGATAATTGCTTACCCCGTTTCACCCTGCTCCACTATATGAAATTACATTGTATCCTTGTATATTTAACTATTAAAAGGGTAAAAATGTAATAATGTATTATAGTTCATGTATTTTATGTTTAAATAATTTTTAAAGAATCGTATTTAAATATTTACTTAAACTTTAAAAAGATTGAAAACATTAAAGGGAAGTAGCAAAATAAATTGAAACGAAGTGGGTGAGGTGGGGATGGATGCATCTAACATCCATGGAGGTGATAGTGGTCTTCAAGATTTTACATCCGTACTTGAGCAGGGTGGGCAGTGGAGTAGAGCGTGCCAACCATGGAGCGGTGGTGGATTTAGCAACATTTGCCTCTGCCCCGTTCCATTGCCATCCCTAGTTCGGGGTGTAGTGACAATGAAGTAGGAGAAAATAGTCATTGCCAAAACCCTTAATGTAGCACTTGACATCTGGTCCTCCTATTAAAATACGAGTGAGAGTGTTGCAACCCTCCACCTGTCTGTGTGGTTTAACTTGAATGATCTTGTTGAAGGTCCCTTGGCTTTTGCCTAACCTGGAGGTCTATGGTGAGAGGGTGACCTTGGTGGATTTGGCGAGTCTTTCTATAGTGTTATTGCGTGTTTTTATCGAAATGGCAACAATCTCAAAAGTGGGTGTTTTTGGTTCATCTGTGAGGGGCAAACTATCAACCCTTCGATAATTGTGTCCTGATGGCCTTACTGTTTCTGGCACCCGTTTACGCAGAGTACGTGATGTGGATATGAAGCGCGACTATGCATTCGTTGTATGTATATCTTTACTCGTAATTTTATCTGAAAAACTTTTCTTCATTATATCTATAGATTTTTCACTATGTATTGAAAATATGATCTTTTCCTTGGATTTTTTATTCTTTGTTTGTTTTGTGTGTGCTTTTGTTTGCCTCCTTGATAACAGGAATTCAGTGACCCTAGAGATGCTGATGATGCAAGATATTCATTGAATGGTCGAGACCTAGATGGATGCCGTATCATTGTGGAATTTGCCAAGGGAGTAAGTTTGCTGATTACTTGACTGCCACACTTTTCTAGAAACAATGCTATATGAAACCCATTGACAAATTTAACCATTCATTGGTTAATCTTATCATGTATATATATATCACTATTCCTTTATGCCTTTGGGATAAGTAATGAAAAATTTGCATGTTCAGTTCAGTTGCTGCTGAGGTATTAGTAAAAAATGGTCTGAATGCTGACACTGGTTTTTGAAATCTGGTAGTAGAGACCTATAGATGGGATTAAAGCAGCAAAATGTGGTCTAGCAATAAACTTTGGAACTAGGTACAACTTGCTAGTGAAGCCAATAATATTTGCATGTTTATGCCTTACGATTATGAGTTTGATTTTAAATCAATGAATATGTCTAAATACTGCTGCCTAGAAGAAAGAGTTTAAAGCCGTTTACGTAACTACACATTAGAATATTGTTGTTGCCACTCGGTTTCTATATTAGAAACAAAATATGAGAACTGCTGGTGGGGTAGAAAGTGTTAAAACTTGCCTTGTATGTGGAAACGTATACTGTGTCATTCCTCTTTCTCCTTGTTGCCCTAGACTTGACTCGATAGTGTTTGAATATTGAATCTGAATTGAATTGCATTTTAGGTGCCCCGTGGCCCTGGTGGATCTCGTGATTATGCTGGAAGAGGTCCTACTCCTGGATCTGGGCGCTGCTTCAATTGTGGAATCGATGGTCACTGGGCTCGTGATTGCAAAGCCGGCGATTGGAAGAATAAGTGTTACCGCTGTGGGGAACGAGGCCACATAGAAAGAGATTGTCAAAACAGTCCAAAGAAACTGAGGTCCTCCTCTCTCAAAGTCCCATCTACTTTTTGTTGTTCTCACTAGTTTGGTCTGAAAAGGAGCGTAATCATATTTTATCATATGAAAGCTTCTATTTTGTTTATTTGGGAAATGACTCTATTGTTGCAGCCGTAGACCACGGAGTTACTCGCGTTCACCCAGTGCCCGACGTGGTCGAAGCAGAAGCCGCAGTTACAGCCGAGGGCGTAGTGACAGGTTTGTATTTAGCCTTCCACATCCAAGATTCCGGACCTGATATGTGAATTATTTTGGTTTGGTTAACTGTTTATGCCTCTGTGTTGAATCTTTGGGCCTTGTACAGTAGATCGAGATCACCTGTGAAGCGAGAAAGAAGTTTCGAGCGTGACGATAGAAGATCAAGGAGTCCTAAGCGCCACAGGCGTTCTCCGTCCCCAGCTCGAGGGAGGAAGCAGAGTCCAGCACGTGATGAAAGAAGCCCACAAGAGAGACGTAGCCCATCCCCAAGGGATCGCAGACATGCCAATGGTTCGGATTACAGTGGGAGTCCCAGGGGGAGGAGCAGAACTCCAGATCGTGAAGCTGATGCTGAAGACAGGGATTATAAGAGCTCCGCAAAGGAAAATGGGAACAGCCGCAGTCCTAGCCCGCTCCCCAAGGATGATCGGAGCCCTATTTATGATGAAGAAGATGATGACAATCATGCATCTCCGAGACGCAGCGAATCAAATTAAGCTGCAGTGGTTTGAATGGGGTAGGTGTTGGTTACAATCTGTGTTTGTTAGAAACTTTTGAGTTAATATATATTTGATGGATAATTTTGTGTTCTGGAATATTAAAACATATTTTTATTTAAGTCTATTTATATAAATTATCTTTTTTATCTTGTCTTGCAGTAGTTGATAATGGATTTGCCTTTCACAAAATATGCCAAAAAGTTAAATATTTATTTATATTGGATATATTCATATTGGATTTGTGTCTTTGCTGGTATAAACTAGTTTTTCTATCCAATATTCCAACAAATATTTTAACTATCTAATGTCACGTGTTTAATATAATATTCTATAATTTATTAGAAGTTGTTTTGAATTATGAATTTGTAATATTTTTTTTATTCTTATTTTTATAAGT
>CM025150.1:32683133-32693145 GCA_013467495.1 Gossypium gossypioides
GGATAATGGATTCGAATATTAAAATTCAAATCTATTCATTATATTTAAAAATATAATTGGTTCAAATGATGAATAATTAAGGATTGATATTTTCCTTCACCTTGAATTTAATGTTAATATTAATTAAAATATAAAAAAATGAATATTATTGGAATCTATAATTTCTAAATCAGCAAAATGTAAATTGAATAATTGTAAATATCTAAATTTGCATTATAAATAGACTAAAGATTATTGATCAGCTTGGGTCGGGTGAGCACTAGTTGAGTGATGAGACAATTGCCCATTTATGTATGATAAAAGGAGATTGAGCTTTTTTGTTTTTGAAAAATAGAGATTATTTTCAGCACAATGATTTGGGTGGTCTGGAAATGAACCATTGTCCTGGTCAAATGATGCAATGATTTTCTGTTTTTCTTCCTCCAAAAACACTATTCATCTTCCATTGTCCCATAATTGACAGTGTACACTTAACCCTCCATTATTATTACAATCCCATCACTAGACTAGCATCCTTCAAAACAAGTTTTCCAAAACTCACCATCACTTTTTGTCTACTAGCTTGTTTCGAGTAATTCAAAACATGAACAGCTAGTTTCTTTGATGCAATTCATCATTTGATTGTGAAAAGAAAAAGCAAGGTTTGTGTAAAAAACCATTATAAACATATCAATAAATTGAGTCCTTAAAACAGCCTTCACGTCTCTACCATTGACAGTCAACGGGGGAAGATAGATGGAAAGTATGTCCATGTTGCTAGAATCGAACACCATTCCCGGTGGAAGAACCCCAATAATCATTTCTACCGATTATGTATTAACTTTTTATTCCTTCTTCAAAGCTCAAGAACAAGCGCCATTAATTAGCGTTTATAATTTTTTATTGCTCGAAACTTTTCGATCGTGTAAAATAGAAGATTATTTCAGTATACGTGTATATAAGGATTTGTAAAATAAATCCATGTCCTTGTAAAATTTGAATTATTTATTAAGGATATGGATTTGGTATTTTATTTAACGTAAGTTTACTTTTAATATAGCACGCCATTGTTGTGTAATTACGTTGTCAATTCTAAAGCATTTAACATAGTTAACAAGTTATGTATTTGTTTTATATATTATCCAAATCATTGCTCAAGAAATCGTATTATGACTTGAAAATTTTAAAAAATGATAATGAAAAAACTCGGTTCAACCCATCTAATACTATTTTCCAGACCAATACCACCTGCCAGTCCGATTTAAACATCACTGAATAAAACAGAGTTACATGTTTTTCTTACTCTTCATAAAGATTTGGTCCAACTCAAAAGATAATGCGAAAAGAGGTATCCTTCCAAAATTATAAATCAGAAGTTAAAAAGTGAAGCAGCCTACAAGATGAAGTAAACAGCTAACTGTTGCAATCTGACATGATAATTAGAATAACCAGTCAAAGCCTATATTCAACAATTTTTCCCTCTTTTTTTTTTTTTAAAAAAACAATAATTTAGTCTGTAGGTTCCGAAGAATACCTAATACAATTCAAAACTTGTGGTTCTTGCAGCTATGATTAGTCTCAGCTCTGTTGACTCCAAGTATGCCAATCATTGCGAATATGTTTCACTCAAAGTTATAAGCATTCCATCAAAAGACCCAACAAGAATGGTTGTAAGAGCCAGAAAACTAATCCATCATCCTCTCGGTGGCATTTGCTACCTTCTGCATTATCATACACTCAGCTTGATGGATTGCTCGCTGTGATCCTGTGATTGTCACTTTCCTACAACGCAAGGTAGAAGAAGATAGAAAAGGGTTTTAAATCTTTAATAAAATAGCCAATGAAACTTTGGCTTAATGGCAGGGTTCAATGCTTAATTAGCTAGTAGATTAACACGGTGTCTCTCTACCTATCTGTTGTTCCAGACATGAAGTCACCTCGATCCGATATTTTTATCCTGGCCCCACTTACCTGCAATGATAAAAGTGTGCTAAAATTCAGTACATGAGCAAAATTATTGAATCAAATGCAATAGGTTTATCATTTATAAACCTGACTAATTTCCATTATATTCCTTCCACCACGCCCAAGAACCAGCCCAATATGCTCATCCGGAACACCAATCGTGATGGAGTTGCTACGATCCTCCTGGATACACATATGGCTTCAGTCAAGTAAGATCTATTTAACTACAATTTACACATATACCACCAGTCCTTCAATTTAAAACAAGCATGTCATATATTGATGCCAAACTAAAACAACAAATTTGATTAGCAGTAAACAATGTAAATAGCATCAGTCAGAAGGCAGCACGGATAAAGGAAACCAGAAAGAGATGAACCTTGTGATTTGGAAACTTCCCGCCAGTCCCATTTGGTGCATAGCTCATCGAATAGTAAGTCGCTGTGGCAATAATAGTGTTCATAAAGCAGAGACAATTAATACAACTGTAGGAGTCTGTTTAGACTTGGCAGCCAAATAAAAACAGTACAGACCTGCATATGAAAATGGAGCATGCATAGCTTGTGAGTAATGAGGGTCTTCGCAAAGCTTGGAAAGAATCAAATCAATTGCTTGCATCTGCTCATCTAGTGTGCCAGTAAGTGTTACTAGCCTATCATTCAAGCCATAAAAATTATTATCCAATGGAGATATCTTAATGCCAGCTTGGGAGTCCTCAATCAATGACCTGCAATAAGGCATAAATAACAATCAGGACTTGCCTTACTGTTTTAAGGCAGCCAATACTTGGATAAAGGGCCCAAAATACTTGAATAGTAACTTATCACAAGCCACACACATGTAAAATGAGACAGTTTTAAAGAATCATTTAGTATATATATTGTGTCTTCTTATAAGGCAGGGAAGATGTTGAGGACATGTTTGTTTTAAATAACCAATTATATATTCTTGCAGAGCTCAAGCCACAAGTAGAGCTATAAGTCTATAACCCACTAAGGAAAGCAATCATATATTCTTCCTGAATAAGCATGTGTTCACAGTCAAATCGTGCTACTCTAGAAATGAACAGGCTAGTTAACACTAGTGTTTTCTTGCATGGAAGTTATTTTAAGATGTTTGTCATCTCGGGGAATATGTCTTCAATCATTCAACACCAGTGCAGCAAATAAATTTTTAAGGGACAATAACAATTCTATGTTGATATCCAAGCTTCTCTAAAGCCTAAGGTACTTCAATGACAAGGAAGCCAAATATAGCATTATTCTCAAAACCCATATGCCCAATCTTTAGATGTTGTAATTAATTATGAAACAAAAGGCGATGACAAAAGAAGCTTCTTCTCCAAACAAATGACTGTCAAGTTTCTTTATCTTTTTTTTTTCCTGGGTATGCCTTTGTCTTACTTGGGACTCTGATCCATGTCAAATAGATAGAAGACTTCACCATGATTTAGGTTGAACCTTAGTCACATAGGTCTTTGACAAATTAAACCTCTGGTAACTTCCAACATTTTCACAAATATACCTGAACTAATTCATTTCTTAGTCATGATCATCTACTTAATAGGTTATTACTAGGCAATTCAAGCAGACTCACTATGAATCCATGATGCATCAAAGTTATTACTATGGTAAACTTTACTAAATTTGTTCCTACTGCCAAAAATTTATCCTTCCAAATGCCCATCTCCCCAAGTTAGCTCTCAAACTTATTGTACACAGCACTTTGCAATGTAAGGTTCCTGGATTATCCCCAACCTGGTCAAATATAGGTTTTATTGTACACATTCTCACACAAGAATCATTTCCAAACTGAGTGGTTTTTTCACTACTCATGCCTATCTGACTATACTTTAAATCAATGGTAGGTTGAAAATTTTATATTCTCTGCAAATGAACAGAATAATGGAAGAATAAACATGCATCCTTTATAAACAAGCCTATTCAGTGTTCAGCATACTTCAATTTTGTAACATTACTAAAAACAACATTCAAATTTTACACGTAATTCTCAAAATCATAGCAACAAAAACATGTAGAATTATCAGAGCAAGCAAACTTCTTACTTTATGGTAGCTCCTCCCTTTCCAATTATACTGCCACAAGAGCTATTGGGAACAATTAGCCTGACTTTTGTTCTTGGTCCAACATCTTCATTATCTTCAACATTAAGCTGACCAGGAAGAAACAAACATATGTTATTATCAGAAAGAGAACTTATAGAGTCAAAAGTTATCATGAAATCACCTCATCGAATAATTTTGCAAGGATAAGCTCCATAGCTTTGAGTATGTCATCAATCGCTCCAGAGACCATAATGATCCTGTCTGATGTTCCTGGGAATGTTTCATGATTGCGTGACAACTGAATTCGAGCTCCTGATTTTGACTGAAATTCAGTAATTGTTGACCCACCCTTTCCAATTACAGAACCAGCCACAGCATTGGAGACAAGAAACCTTATATACATAGGCTTCTCCACATTTCCTGACAGAAGAATGGGCAAAAAGTTCATCAGTTAGTTCATGGATCATAACTGCATTTGCAGTTAATTGAGGAATTTTAAGAGCAAACATGAAAGTTTCAACAATTTGAGCAATCTCCTCCCTTTTAGCCTAAAATAAAACCAACAATGAGGATAACAAAGATGTTACACAACAGCAACTATGTATCACTTCACACAATATGCAATTGCTAATAAAAAAAGAAGAAGATAGCAGTAAAAGCATCAAATAAATACAATACATATACGGTAGCTTCAAAGCAACAAGTATTGCTTCGTAAGCACACCACGTTGCATTTCTGAAAATAGTTGAGACAGTAATATTGTTGATCTCATGCATATGAAAAAGTAGAAAATCGGATCTTTAGGAAAGGTAATACCGGACAAACATTTTTCAATTTTCATGCAAGCCTTATCAACACTTAGATACTGATATAATCAACCAACAGCAAGCAGCTCATTTCACTAGAACCCCTTCTCATTAGCATCAGTACCAGGGGTGAAGCCAAGAGTTTTATGCTGGGGTGCTGGAATAAAAGAGGGTAAAAATTTATGAACTTTTAGGTAGGCAAAATAGAGTTTTACCATTTTTTGAGTAACAGAAAGCAGAACAACCTAGTTTGTTTGGACGAGCCAAGAGGGGTCAAATTTGGCATCAGTCCTAATCACCACAACAACTCGGATCCCTTACATTACATCACCTTATGTTAAAAACCGTGGAAGAAATAATGACGCAGATGCTAATTGCAAAAGGACAGGATGTAAAACTGGAGAATGACTCAGCAAAAACCACAAGAATATAAAAGATAAAACTTGAGCTATGAATAGCAGGATGTATTATTGATGTTTCAAAATTTTATATCTGAATAAACTTAATGTTGTTCAAATATATGGATACACATTAAAGAACGGAAACAGAGCATGCTCGTGTTAGACAGAATAGGTGACACGTACACCTATTCGGAACTCACCCGTAGTCCCTGTAATACCACATTCAAGCATTAGCCAAATACTCAGACCATATTCTTCTTTCTCTCACTCTCCATTTACCATTTCACGCCAACCAAACATAATGTTAGGGTTAGGGTTTAAAATTGTATATTAAATAAAAATTATAAATAAATGAAATAAAACTCGAAATTCAAACAATTCCAACCTTTATATTAGAAGAAAATAATACTAATAATAACAGGAAACAAAAACTAAAAAAAATAAATCTCCATTACTCCGAAGCAGAAAATAAATTAAAAAACAGAACTCAGAAATGAAACGCTTCAACGAAGAAAAGGTAAGATCCAATCAGAAATTACCAGAAGTCGGCGATTTAGGCGGCGGAGGAGATCTATCAGAAGTCGGCGATTTAGGCGGCGGAGGAGATCTATTTCTCGCCGCCTCCGGTGATGACACGTAAGATGATTCCGTCGACTCCATTTCTCCCTTCTACCCTCTTGTAAGCCAAAACCAAAAAAGATAAAACGTAAACAAGTAGATAAAAGAATGCAGAGCTTAACCAAATTAATAAAAGAAAATCACCTAATTATTAGAATGTTAAACAAATAATTAACAAGAGAGAGAGAGAGTGATTAATACTCTTTTTCTTTTTCAGTTCACAGCTAATCAATTTCTTCGATCCGAGCAGAAATTTACTGATATTTTCGTAATCTATTCATCGCTCGCTGACTTTAGGCTCATTCGAGTTTTTATTATTTATTTTAATTAAACCGTAAAACCCGCCTAATTTGTCAAATCTAATCATATTCTTTTAGGGTAAACTACTAGAATAGTCACCCAACTATGTAAGTGGTTCTATTTTAGTCACTTAACTTTAAAATTTTTCGATTAATTATTAAACTTATCAAAATCTGGTTGAGTCATCCCCTCTAGTTGCTGTTAAATGATTAACAGAAGTCTATTGTGGATTTTATTTATTTATTTTCAACACATTTACTTACCCAAGTGCAGTGGCAGAGCTAAGGGAGCTGGCAGGGCCCCGGTTTTCCCTAAAATAGAAAATTTTTTATTTAGGTCTTTTATAATTTATAAAATTTTAAATTAGTAATGGTAAAATTACACTCTGTCCATCCTAAAAGTGATAAAAATTTGATTTAATCTTTTAAAAATTATAAAGATATAGACTATTTAAATGGTAAAATTATATTTTTACTGTCGTAAAAATATATAATTTAATTCTGACTTCCCAAAATTTTTTTTGGCCCCGCCACTGCCCACGTGGAAATCCAAAAATCATCACCATACCAAGGGAGGAGTACTTAGTATGATGAGACCTTGTGTGGACGTCCTGAAGTTGAATGAGTTCAAGGGTTTGAGAGATGTCAAAAATGTGGACAATTTTTTATGGGGGCATGGTGTAATGTTTTTGAGTTGTGGCTATTGTTGACAAACCAACCAAGGTAAGTATTGCCTCTAAGTACTTAACTGAGGTAGCTTTGTTATGATGGTGTTGTAAGTGTGACAACATGAGGCGATGAGTTGTTTTCATCAACACATGGGACGTGTTTCGAAGGGAGCTTAAGCAATAGTTTTACCCTAAGTATGTCAATGATAAGATGCAGTCAAGGTTGCATCGTCTTACTCAACACAATGGGTGTACGAGGCAATGAAGCCTTCTTCTACTTCATGGATAGGCTCAAGCCGTAAGCAAGACTTGAGTTGCAGCGTTAAGGGGTCCAACACTTGACGCAAGCGATGGCAATGGTCAAGTCACTAGTGGAGCTCAAGAGTTAAGAAGGACCAATTTGAGTACCAAAGCATCGAGATTTAGGATTGAGTGTTTAGAGTGTTCCTTTGTAAAGCTTTCTTGTACATGCTATATTGAGCATTCTCCTACACTCTTCCTTGTTCAAGTTTGGCTCTTCAGAGTGTCTTTTATCATAGTTGGTTGTTGATAAGGCTAAACTTAAGCATAGTTGGCTTAAGTATCATGTTTAAGGTCGCATGTTGAGTCAAGCTAAAGTTTTAGCCTGTGACAAAACTTTGTTGTTAGTCTCTGTAATATCCAAAGACTGCAAATTTAATCCATGTACTTTAATTAGTTCATTTATTTTTTGAATTTTAAAAATTTAGTTATGACTCAAGCGATAATTATTAAATTTATTAAGTTAAATTTTGTTATTTCTGAAATCTTATGTGACAGACATATTATCATATGTAATATCATGTCAACTTATTACTTTCACATAATACTCATAGAAAAACCACATTATTTTAAATTATTAGATTTAACCGTCACTGTTTAATTCCTAATTAAATTTCAACTTTTAAAAAATATAAGGATTGAAAATGATCAAATTAAAGAATAAGTATTAAACCACAAATTACCATTTAAGCCAAAACTAAAATTTCAAAATTCAAAAAAGTACATAATTAAAATTGACCAAATTAAACTAAAAAGACTAAGTTCACAACTTTAGTATATTACATGAACTAATAGCAACATTTGACCAATAAATATTATATTTATTTACACATTGAATTTTTTATGTTTATATTCTTTATATGACCCCACCCATGTGAACTTCAAACCGTTGAATTTTATTTTATAATAATTTATTGATCACAAATTGAGACTAATTATATTTTTTGATGTACATTTATAAATGATAATTTGGAATTTGTCATTATCAAAGCCCAACTTGTTTGGAATAATAAATAAGAAAAGGTGGAATTGGTAAGAGTGAGAACTAGTTTGTAATTTAATATTTTCTTCTTCCTTTATACTAATGCCATGTCTCACATTTAAGTCAGTAGTAATTAATTAATATATAGTACCTTATAGAAATAGATCTAGTTATGATTATAGTCAGACTGAATCAGTTGAATTATAAGTTTTATTAATTGAATTTAGGGACAAATTTTAAAATTATATATGAATTATGGTTTAATGTGCGATTGTATACATAAATTTTGATTTTGTGCAATTTTATACATGAAATTTTTATTTGATCCAATTCTTGTAAATTATTAGCACAATTATTGATATAACATCATTTTATGTTTATATATTGTATACATAAATAATTATATTTATCCAATATAAAAATAAATCTAATGGTGAAAATAGTTTTCTCATCCCTTAATTTACCAACATTTTAACTAAATTATCAAATTACTTAATTAACCTTTTAAAATCATTAAAATTTCATTAAAACCTATCCATAAACATCCACTATCAACATATATGGTATAATTACCATTAAGTCCATTAACTTCCCTTTCCAAAGCCATTTAGCCCTTTTAACTATTAGAAATCAACTTTAACACTTTTTATGATTTAGTCCTTTTCACTAAATTAACTATGTAAACTTCAAAATTTCTTAACGAATTTTTAATACGACCTTGATATAATCCCGTTGACACTAAATAAATAATAAAATAATAATTTACTCGCTAAAATTGCAATCTCAAAACTACTATTTTCGATATCACTAAAAACGAGCTGTTACACCTGTTTTGATATCAAAACCTAAAAATAAAATGTAAAGTATACTGAGTACAAATAACATTTGTTTAATTGTAATGCTTTCCAATTTCAATAAAAAATCCTACCTACCAAATCATATATGGTAAATAAAATGTAACGCATTGCCAGCATATATAACATTTATGTAATTCCTTAAAAAACATTTGTAACGTCTTTCTAATTTCATTAATTTTTTCTTAAAAAAATCTACCTACGCAATTTTTATATAGTAAATATTGACATATAAGGAAATAAGTGATAAATAAAAATATATAACATGCCTATATATTAAGGACATTTTCCAAGTAAATCATCAAAGCAAAAGTAATGAAGTTATCTTTGCATAAGAAAATTTTTTTTTATCTTATTTGGTGACCTAAATTGGACATTGTTCAAAGGTAAAAGTTTCACTTTCCTCTTATTTTTTTTTTCCTGGTTTCTAAGCTTTATTTTTTTCCTTGAAAATCCTTACATATATAAACTAAAAAAAAATATTTTATTAAATGAGATCAATGAAGTGCCCTTTTCAAACTCAAGGAAGAATTTTTTTTGAGAATCCGAGTCTTGACTCGATTTGTTTTGATCTAATTATAAAGTCATTTCATATTTTTTATGTAAGTTGAAATCAAACAATAATATCAACAAAACAAATATGAAAACTTATTAAAAGATTCTTAGATATATAAATTAAAAAACATATTTTATTGCAAGTAAAAAAATGCTTTATTAAATGAGGTTAATGAAGTGCAATTTTTAAACTTAAGCAAAAAAATTTTAGAGAATCAAGTCTTAGCTCGACCTGTTTTGATCTAATCATAAATTCATTTTATATTTTTATGTGAACTGAAATCGTATAAACAAACCTAAAAACTTATTAAAACAATAATGAATATATTATTAATGATTGTTTTTTTTTGGTTATTTGTGTTTATCAGGTGAAATATAAAAAATAATAAAATTGGATCAGTGATTTACCAGAAATCAAATATGAAAGTTGGTGGTGGAGATTTAGGGAAGCAACATCAAAGGTGAAGGCATTTTGGGTGGATGGTGGAGATTTAGGTAACAACATCAAATCATGCTTGGT
>CM025150.1:32705571-32718907 GCA_013467495.1 Gossypium gossypioides
TAATATAATATAAATATATTTTTTTAAAATAAAAATAATATGGACGGGCTTAAAATGAACTTAAATTAGCCTTTTGCAAATATGGATGGATTTGAACAAAATTTTAAACTCATATTTCAAACCGGGTCGAGCTTGGACAAGTTTAAAGTATGCACCATATTTAGACCCGACCCATAAGCTCCTCTAGTTCCACTCCATCGTCTCATTTCCAAGCAACCCAATTCAAACACGACTCCATTATCATTATGCATCATCTCCTTGAGTTCCCTCATTCCTAGGGCTCTTCACTTAATACTCGTGTTGCAATTCTCTACAGAGTTTGATTCACTACTTGCTTCATACAACTGAATGTTCTTGCTTGATTCATTTTTTGAAACATACAATTCCCTCCATTTCACCATGTTGGTGCACAAGATGCAATGAGGTTTCAAATGCTGTTCTATGAGATTTAGTAGTAAAATTTTTCTCTAGTTAATGTCCCATAGACGTAGGTTACGTCCAAACATTGTTAATATTTTTTTTGCTACTAATATTCCATGTTTGCGTGTTTGTGTTACAAAAGGTGTGCCCACTTCACTAACCTCACCATATTACCAGTTCTAGTTTTCACACCTCAACTCTCTGCAACTGATTCACCATTAGCAGCATAGATCCAAAGCTAAAGGCCCTGCATCTTTAAAGGCTCTCCCCCAATCAAGATGAAATCACCCCATAGCCGAGCAGTCTTCTTAAATGTATAGTAAGACCACACAAGAATAGGTAAGCCATGTAACTCTATTTTGCATTGTCCAAGGTTCAATGGTCGTCAACCATTCCTTCAATCACAACCATCTTAAGCTTTCCATCATCGTCAAACTGGATTTAAAATTACTATCTTATTAACTTTAATGTCCAAGACTCCTTCCATTTTGATATTCTCTTTTTTAAGTGTTAAAAGTTTCATAATAACATCTAGGTATCCCCACCACACTTCTCCAATCTTTGTACAACTTCATCGTTGATTTGCTCCTGTTATCACCTTTATATTTCTAATAACATTGCCAACACCCTTTTCTCGATGGGTTCTTCTCCATTCTTTTTTTTGTTCACATCACCACTAGACTCACCTTCCTATGAGTATTTAATCCATCCTTAGCCTCAATAACAAGCTTTTTTGTTTCTTACTTGAATGTTTAAACAATGGATGTTACGCATATTTATACTAAAAAAATCTTATTTAAGTTATATCGTAAACACTAATCATTTGTGTTCACATCATCATTCTTATTTAAAACATAATTTTTATCTGTATCCTAATTATCATCTTATCTTAAAGCTTATCCAAAATTTAGTTGAAGGATTTTGATTGGTCACTTAAAAATAATAATAAATCTAATTAAAATAAATAATAGCAGCAATATTTTAAACATTAAAATAGCATTATCTCAACAATTGTTCTATTGAATCTTGCCAATGTCAAGTCCTAAAATCAATTTATCTCGTAATTGCACAACGAGCATTCTGCATAAAAACATATCTCTCAAATATCTATATTATTATTTAAACATTTTATTAAATTGATGTCATAAACAACTCATTGAAAAAAACCTCTAAAAATAATTATTTATATAAAATTATATTATTAAGAGTTTAGTTTATTGTTTTAAAATATTTTTATATAAAATCCCACACATAACCAAACTTGAAAACACCATAGCATTAATCTTTACCATTTGATTTAAAGTTTAATCTAATTTTTATGTAAACCTTTATCAAATATATATTTTACAATGTAATAACTTTGTTTGAACCAATATGCATGTTGAAAAAGTACTTTTGGGACCCCCTACATAATTAATGATTATAAGATGGTATATATCCTCTCATCGTGATTTATCGCCACCGAAGGCTCAGATTCACAGCTTAAGCATGAATTCATGGAATATGATTACGATAGGTCGTAAAGAACAATAATATTGGTTCAAAAATGGAGCTTCTCATTAACTACGACATAACAAAAAGCAAACTTTTATCCATAAATTGAACTAAAACAATAGTAAATTTTCTTAAACCATTTCTAATATCTCTACCTCCCTACTAAGAGCAAATGGAACACAACTTATACAAGGTGGCCTCTACCGTAACAACAATCACCATGAATAAATATATATGTTAACAATAACCCTTTATCCTTCCTGACTCACGAGTCAATCAAAACTCGGTTCACTTGGAGAGTGAGTCAACTTCTCAAGCCACCTTGCCTTGCCTCATAATTGATGCTATTCGATCTCTATTCTCCGAAACTTAATGTTGAAATAAACAAAAGATAAAATTTGCTCCGTTCTGGCTCCTTGCTGTGCTCCTCTCAGTTTTACTTACAACTGCTGGTGCTGGAAAATTGCTAGTAAGAAGAATCAGAACATGGTACAAACAACCTATCCCATCTTAGATTCCATTCATTTTGATGAACAGCTGATGAATTATCATTTCTCTTACCCTGTTTCCTAGTCAGAATCAGCATCAGTATCTGGATCAGCATCAACAATGCCTGGAAATGAGTCCATAGATGAGTCACTATCCAAATGCACCATAGATGAACTACCCTTCTCGGCATTTCGCAAGGTTGATGAAGTTTTTCCAGCAACATGATCAAAACCATCAACTTTATCCACGCAAGAGAACATATCATGATTGGTATCATTTAATCTATCACTAGCAGAAAGAGGCGTCTTAGATTTTATTTCACTACCTTCAGGATTTGTTCCAACTGCAGGACTCATGACGGCTTTTGCAGAAGCTACTCCCTGAGACTTTGGAACTGATTCTTCTAAGTGCCAGGGCTGCACCACAATTTCATTTTCCGTTCTCATATGCACATCTGCATTAGCTGCTGCTGGCTCTTGTTCCCTTACCTCTAAAACATTTGTAAATGATGGATCATTTGGTCTTGATGTTTGATCCTTCATATCCTCAACAGGAATGTTTTCATTTTCATTTTCATTTTCGTTTTCGTTTTGTAGCCACCTGTCATATAAATCATCATCAAGTGACTCAACAACACCTTGTTCTGTTCTACGCATGTCACTGAGAAACGATGTATTTTGCTTCCGACTGCCAGAGTAAATATTTTCTAGGAATCTATTGCTAGCTCCATCAGTAGAATTATGACAAGCAGAGTAGAAATCATCTAGTGGAAGGGCTCTAGGATGTATGAGCACCTCCAGTGCAAACAAAGCATAGGCACAAAATTGGGCGACCTTCATTCCAGCTTCTTGTTTACCTGGAATAGCCATATAATTACAGTTAAACAAAATGAAGTATGGCACAAAAGTTAACAAGAATCTATATATGCAACAGACTATGGAAATGCCTGCACAATGTTTTTAACTTATTAATTATTTGACTTTACAGGCTAAGCTGGTTTTTTGCCCTGGCCTCAATTTGGAGTGGAGCACAATAAGCACTACAAACGAGGAGTTCCAAGAGGTCATTTGAGCTGAAAATGAATTTAGTTTATGGTTGAACCCTAAAAGGCATTGTTATATTTAGGTTAATTTCAGCTATTAGACCCTATACTTTGCGTAAGTTGTGGATTTAGTACGTGTACTTTAATTAGGTCATTTTCAATCTCTATACTTTTAGAATTTGAAAATTTTAGTCCTAACTAAATAATAACTATTAAATTCATTAAGTTCTGTTATTTTAAAATTTTGATGTGTCAAACATATTATCACATGTGTAATGCTATGTTTGTTTGTTATTTTAACATTATACTCGCAAAAAAAAAATTAATAGATTTAACAACTGTCGTTTGCATTAAGACTAAAATTTTGAAATTCATAAAATATAACCACTAAGAATGATCCACTTGGTGAACGTAAACTAAATCTATAACTTTATATATAATATAGGACTAATGACATAATTTAATCAACCAAATTTAATTGCTACCATTGGGTCGGGACTAAAATTTAAAAATTCAAAAAGTACAGGGACTAAAATTGATCAAATTAAAGTATAGGTGCTAAATCCACAATTTACACAAAGCACAGGGTGTAATAGCAGAATTTGACCTTATATTTATTACCATCTCGAGGAAAAAAATTTGTTCTTATTGTCATTTTACTAAATGTAAAACAATGTTACCATGTAGAAAATAGTTACCTCTACGAAAAAGCTCAAGCCCTTGAGATAAATATGGTGGTCGGGTGCGAGCTGGGGCGAGGAACGATGTCAAGAGTGCACGTAATGATGAGAACTGGAAATCTGCCCATACTGAGGCTGATTCATGAGGCAAGAAAATGTTGCTTTCCAAATTCCCCCATCCCCTTTTACATGAATTTATGGCCGTCTTCATTAAAAGACTATCAATGCTTGATCGCCAACTCTCAGATTTCGATGCAGCACCCTTTGACAAAAAAACATGACAGTATTATATTCATTGAATACTTGACAACCATTATGAACCATAAAACTGCAAACTTCCTGTAAATCATGTAGATATAGTTTCTCTGGAAAACATGATAAAAACAACATCATGTATGTATTTAGGATGAGTTCAATAGTATTTACTATAAGACCAATCAAGTACAATTATCCAGGAAAAAAAAAGTAGAACAAACATTTTTCTATTAGTTGGACAATAACTATTTGTGTACATATATAAAATATGAAAATAAATGTCTTCAAAAATATCTTAATATTTTGGCCAAAAAAAAAACGAACAAACAATCTAAAACAAACATCACAAGCAAATAGTTTAGCATAATATTATTTTGTTTCATCTAGTTTTGCTTACAATTCAATTTTATCAACTTAGTTTCTATAATCCTTAAAGAATGGAAAAGATATACAAATATATAAGCTGTTTTACTATCTTATACTTCCAATTAGGGGGAAAAAAGGAATTTGGTCCATATTTCATGTTATGTTACTTCTTTCTCTATACAGTAAGCCTATGACAATTTATTCTCTCCATGCATATGTACATATGTATACAAATATATACACAAACACATGTATATATGATATATCATGCTAGCAAAGTTGTCAAATGGCAAAATTTTCTAGAAATAACATACCACTGTAAGGAGGACTTCCAAAGTGTCAACTGCAGCCATTTTTACAGTAATTGGAGTCATTTGATGGGTATTGGATTCTCCCACTTTTGGACTAGGTGCATCTTGCTTCTCCTCCAGAGATCCAGTTTTAGCACCATGCTTTCTTTTCCTATTGCTAAGCTGGGGCAAAGCTCCAGTAGCAGGACCTGTGTTTGCAGGGGATGTCTCAATATCTTCACCTCCAAGAGAATTCAGATCATTAGAAGCATTCTCAATGACATCTGGTGCAAGATATATAGCAATCCCTGGTTTAAAAGAAAAAAGGTTGCATATTAGTATTTCAGTCAAAGCTCATCTCCATGACAATAGAAGACCACTATGGTTAAAAATCAATACTTATAGTCCTAAATGATAAAAACTACCAATCTATTCCTGTGTACCATTAGTATTCTAAAGCACTATTCCTTTAGCAAATTAGATTGTTATATGGCAAAAAGAATTTAAAAAGACATAAATCTCCGACCTTTCAACTTTCACCAAGTTTTATGAACATTTAGCAAATGGAGTCTTAAAAACTCTACATTCATTCATATATCAAAAGTATTATTAATGCATTTAATGTATAGCCTCAAAGTGTTAAAAAATTTGTTTCAAGATATTTTTCTTTATTTCTTTTCAGAATATAGCCACAAGCCCATAAATAACCACAAGCTACTCCTAGTCTCCTATACTGCAAAGCAAAAGCAGCAAATACAAAACAACCAACAAATAGCCAAATTAAATTAAAAAGAGAAGAAGAAGAAGAAGAAAGCTATTAACAAGGAGAATGATCTGAGCAAAACTGCATCAACGTTGAGGAAAAAACCTTTGGTTGCCAGAAAAAAGTACTGCTTTAAGTTGCAAGCAGGACACAATACTCAGTACCAACTTGGTGGCAATCAGTAGGCCCTATGTAGCTACTGTTAAATATTCTTCTATCCAGAAATATCATTTCCAGAAACTTCAGAAAAGTACTTATCCAAAATAATGTTTTATCTCAGCCACGTTGAGACTCAATTCTTCAGACAGATTCTCATTTATTTTCATTCTTAGATTGGACAGTTTGACAAACCTACATGTAAGTTGGCACTAGAACTCAAGGGTATGCTATTGTCCTTTCCCTCCCTTACCGAGTTTCTATTTTGAAGCATTAAAAGCACAGTCTGGAAAGATATCTCATTTGAGCAAAGTAAAAGATCCCAGGCTCCTGGCTGAATTTTCTGAATATGATGGAGGGCTAAAGTTTGAAATGTATCAAAAGAATTACTGGAAATGCAAATAAATGCACGACTGAATATAGGAACTAGCTGCTAATAACCAAAAAAGAAGGGAAAGAAATAGTAATAGACTGATGTTTAAAAGCATAGGGGGTAAATTTTATAAAGGTTTTCAAAGAATTACTCCTTACCAACACCCATTGATACAAGCAACATCCGTATGATTGAATAGAGCTTTATCCTCAATTCTGGAAGAGAACATCTTTTGAAATATCTTGTAACTACTCTCACAATGTATGCAGAATGTGGTAACAGTTGCCTGAAAACAAAATCAAGATAAAAAAATAAAGCACATATATTTACTCAAAATCGATCATCGAAAAATTACACATGACTGAAATCTATAAGAAATATATTATACAAATACATACGCATAGAAAAGTGAAGAAAATATTCCAAGAATATCTACAAAAATGGAAGTTGGCAAGGAGCAAGCAGATAATTACGTAAAGGAGGGACCATATGTTTTACTAATATTAAGTTCAGAAAAGATCAGTAAGGGTTTAAAGCGAAGCATGTGGCGAATGAGGCTAACATGACTTTTCAAGAGGATAATACCTGGTTCTCTTATTCCACTAAGGTGTATTGCTCACAATCTCTTTCAGAATTTAAAGATATTTTGAACCTTAACAGTGTAACATCTTTAAATTGATTAACATTTAAGTGTTCTTGTGTACACTATATATGCTAAGATATGACCACTTTACTTTGGCATTCTTCATAACTTGTGTGTTTGTAGACATCCAAAAACACCACTGAGAAAGATATAAGCAATTGCATTATGGAATAAGCACTAGTGTATACACAACAAACAAACAGATTGATAATCACAATAATACAGAAGATAAGAAGGTGAAACATTTTGAATATATAATTGTATTTTAAAACAAACATATTAGGAAACATGCATAGATAGACAAAGACAGAAGACATAAAAAAAAGGAATTAGCTGTCATTTCAAAGTAGACACACGTCATAGATGCGAGCAAAGGATTGATGTGGTTGGTCTTCACAAGGAAATTGTCCTTTTGTTCCCAATTGATTCATATAGGTTGAAAAGAGAACAACCAACGATTGCACCCAACTTATGACAAAAAGTCTAGCAAAGAATTATGAGCAGAGAAGATAGCCTAAAGAGAAGGGCCGGAGTTTATATCTCAATTGTGCTATTTTCAGTCCCTCTACTGCAATTTTAATGGTTTGATCCCTATAGTTCAGTTAAAAGTCAGATTTAAGAATATTGATAATGATATGCAGTTAATTCAACACTGTGGCCATTTTGTTCATTAAGCAACATGTTAGCCTCAAATTTTTCTACAATGCGCAAGAAAAAGCTTTATTTTTAATTAAAGAAATTACTAAACCCTTTATAGAAATTTTCCAGAAAGATAATTATTATTCAATCAAAATAATAAATTATTCTTTTATACTGTTATATTTGCATAGAAAAACATTAATCCACCTCAGCATATCAGATTATTACCAAAACACTGCATAACCCAAGTTATAGGCAAATATTAACACCTTAGTTAAATTGGAAGGACTAAATTCATTAGAATTGGAGTGAAGGGACTAAATTGCCAAATTTAGTTAATAGAAGAACAAAACTCAAACTTCGATCAAAGAGAAACATATCAGAAAGAAACATAAAAAGAGCACTCTCCTTTTTGCAGGTACTTTCAGTTAGATATTTAAGCAATCGACGTAAAAGCAGCAGTTTAAGGTTTGTATTTAAAGGGGAAAAAGGTAGAGCCACATATATTCTAGTATAATAAAGATTGCAAACCAGAAAAAAGACAAAAGAAAAAGATCAAATATGCCTACTTTCTTCTAAAGAACTGTAAGAACATTGTAGTAAAACAAGTAGCTCTTTGTACCTGCGCATCCCCTTTATAATTGCAATGAGAAGCTCCAAACTATAAGCATGCAAGACCGGAAGCTCAGAACAAATTAACTCTTGTTCCACAGAAGTCATAAAGGGCAACATGGTGTGTGGCAAAGAACCATCAACTCTCAGCAGCCTCTCGACAAGAGCTAACATCGACCGAACTGGAACAGTAACCTGTTAACCAAAACATATAATGTTGCTGAAAAGCATGATTCTGATGGAGCAGTAGCTTAAAAGAAAGAAAAAAATAAGCCAGAAGAATCTTTGACTCAAACTTATAAAGCCACATTTACATATATTGCATTTTCTATTTCAAAAGTGAAAGAAAAAGCCCATGATAATACCTGAACTGGATATGAACTTGTGAGCATTTTACAGCAGCAAAACATAAGAGTAGAGATAGTTGCTGTAGGCAGTCTCTCAGAACTTGTTCCCTTAAAAGAGGCACCTCCTAAAGGTAATGGCAGATCTTTGCCAGGGGGAACCAATAATCTCCTAGCTTCATCAGATTTAGCTTCTGCAAGTTATTCAAAGTACAGTCATTTACTTATTTATCTTAACAATAAATGGTGATTTATCCATAAAGGAGTTAAATTATAGTATTATACCTTCTTCTACACCTTGAAAGGCTTCATTGAGGTGATCATTAATTGATATCATAAATTTTTGCATCATTAATGACCAGCTATCCTTGTCTCCTTTTGCTTTGGGGAGCAATGCTAAGCAATAACCAAGTTTCTGGAGATTGAACCAGACCAAAAAAATAAAATTAAAGCATGTAATGGAATTTACCCATGCTACCTTTTTTTTCACCTTTTCTTTTGTATTCATGCCATAAAACAGGGAAAAGAAACATCTTACCTTCAATGTTTTAGTACTATATTTCCCTGAAAGAATTTTTGAAGCAATAGCAGCTTCAACCTGCAAAAATTATTTTTGACCAGTACATAGTAAATTCGTTAGCAGGACAAATCTAATAATTGTATTAAGGTGTAGTTCAGTTGAAAGAAATCCTTTTATTCCTCTCTGACATCAATATGCAAATAAAACTATAACAGCTGAGGTTTGATTTCTCCTATCATATTGAATCAAATGTATGAAGTATCATATATGCTCCCCATGATTTTATGGAATCTTACGAATCATAGCAAATATGCCCCTGATATATTATTTAAGATTTATCAGATAAACAATTTTTATGTATGAAGTTTAACAATATTGAATCATGTTGTCTACTATACTTCTCTATCGCCCAACCTCTCTCACTTCTTCCTCTTTTTCCTTTGGCACATGACTGCAGAGATTGCATGTTATCATATTTGAGCATTTTGCAACCTTATAAAGCACAAGATTAAGCCACGGAACATAAACCAAATCATTAATGTTTTTAATATCCAGCTAAAGAAGCTTCTTATCTGTGGACAGCATGTTTCTTCAGCTTCTATTCTCAACGTATATGAGTTTTTATCTACATAGCACACGAGTTGACACGGGACATGAGTTCATTCCAGACATTGTTAAATAAGATTAACATTTTTTCCATAAATAGGTCAAACAAATAAAACCTACATATTTCTGTTCATCGCTTTGTTTCTATTACAATTTAATGGCCTAGCAGCTTTTAAAATTTGATCCCATAAATTTTGAACTTATTATAAACTCTTTTTAAAATTGAAAGGAAACCAGAAGTTGGCATAGAACTCAAACATAACATGGGGACGCAATACATTCAAGCACCCTAAAAAATATGCCATAACACCAATATCTTCTTTTTCTAACACTTTAACCCCCCACCCCCGAAAAAAACTCCTTCCAGTCCCAGCAACCATAAGCTGCACCTGATATGCATCAAAACACATCCGAACCAAGTCTACAACTGACGTAGATACAACAATGATATGTAGGGAGGGGGGGTAGGAGGAGATATTCATGCTCATAGGTCTTAACATTACCAACAATTATTGAGAGTCAGAAATTTCGTAATGCAAATAAACTTACCTTGTCATAATAGTGATGGATAGAAGCTGGAAAGAAGGCTATAAGGGCATATAATAAATTAGCTGCTCCTTCCTGTCACGACAAAACAAGGACGGTAAACAACACTTCGAAGCAACAAGACAAGCAAATAGAAGAATCATCATTATTTACAACTTAAGTCTGTATCCCTATGATTCCTCCCAAGTCTAAAAATGAATTTCAACTGATGTTGCCTCTATCTAAATGAAACTATAGATGCATGTGAAAGAATAAATGAATGAAAAAAATGCATTTCCATATCTTTCTGAATATGAGCTACTATCCCTTATTATAAGACTTGTTCACACATTATAATAAATATGTTCTAAACATTGTATGTTTTGAAGAAAAAGATAATATTAATTGTAATAAAATCTAATCAAAGAACAAGTACAATGTTTTGAGACATTTCTATCCATACAAGCTTGGAAGGTACAGCAGGAAAAAAAACCTAGAAATACACTACATACCCAAACAGCCTCCACATTATCCTCATTTAAGAGCTTCAAAACCGGTTGGACGAGCTTCCCAGCAAGCAAGTTCCCATCTTTCTTTACCTCTGGAAATCTAGCCAATCTAGATCAGCAAAAAGAGCAGTTCTCCAAGTTACAAAATAGTATGATCTATGTCATAGAGAACTTTGAGCATTAAAATTTGCTGTTTGGAGCAATCTCTGACACAAAACAGAGGCAGCTGAAGCAAAAGTGTTGTCAATATGCAAAAGTAAACAACTTATGCAAATATAAGAGTTAGTTAGAAAAAGCTTTGGAAATTTATGGTGAAACAAAACCATATTAGGAGATCTACGGTTGTTCATAATTATGAAGAAATAGACAATGGCCGGATCTTATCCAAAATGCATACAAACATCTTGACTAATTCTATGACTACAATACTCATTAAATTTTGACTTTAACCCAACTGTCAACCGTACTAAGCTTCCCTCCATTGAATAAGTAATCACCAAAATTTCTGTCGATATAATATTCAAAGCAACTGCTATCAGCATAAATATTACATGCAAAATATATATAAAACAATGCATTGACAAGCACATGAGTGCATATGCATATGTAAGTACCTGTTCAGGCTATACATGTGTTTGTTGGCAAGAAAAACAAATATCTAACCTCATCAATAGATCTGCTAGTGAGGTACATGAAGCAATCTTCACAAGTTGAGAGTCTGCTGGAGGCTGTTTAGAACAAAGGATATGACATGTATTGTCAAGTACATCAAAAAAGAATGTAAAGAACTGCATCAAAATATGCCTAGGAGTACACACACACACCAATATAAATTATACATTGAAAAGAAATTCTAGCTTTCATAAAATTCAAGGAAAAGTCATGACTGTTAACTACAAGAAAAATATCAAAGTTCCAGTACTCTTTGCAGCATAAGAAACATATCATGATTCAATAGCACAAATACTACAAGCTTTATAGCTAACATGCTATCTACTACTCATAAATAACAGAGTTAGAAAATCTAAAATGCAAACCAAATGAAATTGGAAGAACTACTTGATTTTGATCTCTACCCACATCAATATCACGCCACCTACAGCTTTTGTCTCTAACTCTGTATAAACTAAATAGGGCACAGGTACTCACTCACATTAATCTCTTGAATAAATTCATTCAAAACTTTTCAGCCTATACACATACACAATCCTGAAACACAGAATCCCAGTATGTTTAATCTTCAATTACTCTCTCCCTAAAAGCAGTTCAAAGTCAGACATAACACATCTTGTAGATGTTTGCTAAACAGAATCATGTTAAATACGTTCATCTATAGCTAACAGATTATTGATGGCTACTTAAATGTTAAATTCTTTGCAAACTTCTATGTGTTCTTACGCAACCAATGTAGACCAGATTTAGATCTATCCACTGGAAATACAGGATTTGATATGCATTCCCATAAAACTTAATTAACTTCACAGGGTAAAACTGCAATGCTTCATGTACAAAAACATGATTCTCAGAATCATACCCAAAAAATATGATACAAAGAACATTTTGGAAACCATACATAAATCATCATGGTTATAAACAATTACCATCTACCATAGTAGTACGTTCACATCAGCAGTCCTTAGAAAATAAATTAAAGAAATACAAATAAAAAGAAATCCCACTTGCATGAAGTTTAAATAAAGTAGATAAACAAGTAGACATAAAAAACAATGTCAACACAATATTTCATATACCTGAATATGTGATAGAAGCTTGTTGAGCCAAATAGAGTAAGAAGACAAAAACCGTTGATTACTGCACTCTTGACAAGTAACCCCAAGCAAACAGATTCCAACCCAACAT
Source organism: Gossypium gossypioides (assembly GCA_013467495.1). Classification (NCBI taxonomy): domain Eukaryota; kingdom Viridiplantae; phylum Streptophyta; class Magnoliopsida; order Malvales; family Malvaceae; genus Gossypium; species Gossypium gossypioides. Next base: position 32,718,158 of record CM025150.1, read on the forward strand.
TTATCTGACTACAAAATTTTACATAAGATTGAATAAAATACGATTGGGGGTAACAAAGAAAATTTAGGCAGAGTTACAATTTTATCATTAATAAGAATGAACCAGAATAAAGCCAAATTACACTCTTTTTTTTTCTTTCATCAATAAAAGAAATCTCAAATTTTAATTCTTCAACTTTCGAAAACAGGAACTACACAGTAGTANNNAAAAAAAAAACAAAGTAACAGAGTGATGCTTCATAACCCAAAGCTCAGAGCTAGAACATTATTTTATTTTCAGGGAAAAGAAAATGTGAAATAATCACAGGTCATTCATTTTAAACAGGAAATAGGAAAACATTTAAAAACTCAAAAGAAAGAATTGAAACATACCATATCGCTAGAGAGCAGCGATAACAAGCAACTGAGCCAATCATCGACGGCTGATTTCCAGGTGTTAATGAGCTTTGGATCGATGGATTGTGAGTCCAGTTCCGACAAGAGACAGTGAGTTTGGACGATGGAAACCAGGCTTGGCAGCTCAAAACAGCTGTTGTTGAGATTGAGAGGGTGGTTCTCGGCAGGAAGATATTGTCTAATCAGACTGCGAAGCATCACTGGCTTCAATCCCAGGTCGTACATGTTTTCTAATTGATCGAACCTTGCCATTATTCAAGAAATGGAATTGCTTTTTTTTTTCTTGGTGCTAACCATAAAAATACAAAATAAGTTGTTTTTTTGTTAATAAGGGTTTAGGGTTTATGTTTGACAG
>CM025150.1:32852200-32862547 GCA_013467495.1 Gossypium gossypioides
AATGTCCTCTTCCCTCCGTTGTTTAAAGTCCTTTCAAAATTATACACAAAATATGCTAACCTATGCTATGCACAAACATGTTTAAAGGGAGCAGTAACTCAAGGTGGCGGAAGAGACGGAGGTGGTGTACGAGGCAGAGGAGAGAAGGTATCCTAGTCAATGATTTCTCCCTCTCCTTCACCATTCCTCACAAGTTCTGCTACTTTCTCCCTAACATACGAATTCACTGGGTCAACTTGAGTGTCATGTTTTTTGTTGTCGTCATCATCTTCTTCTCCTTCTTCTTCACCAGCATTGTTGTTTTCGATATCGTCATCACCAGCAGCATCAACGATACTTTGGGTCATTGTCTTGTTGCCAGCTTCAATATTATCTTCAGCATCAAGCAAGGTTTTCTCTTGAACGATCTCACCCTCGGATACACCATCTTTAACAACTACTACAGGAAATTTCAAGGGCTTCTCAGGCCAATCCTTAAAGAAAGAATTCATAACCATGAAGCGGAGAACCTGCAACAACCGGCTTTTATCTTTCCTTATATCAGCTCTAAGAAGTTTTTGCAAAAGGGTCGGACTCCTCTTGATGAAAGAACTGCCATCAAATGATTCCTCGGTTGTTGGTCTTGGCTTCTTGGAAATACAGTCTCTCTTATCTGGTCTCCCTCTTTTATCATTCCTCATTCCAAATCTCCCCCTCTTGGTTGATGGCCTATGGTTTTCTTCCCTTCCATTCACCCTTTTCTCCAAACCTAGCAGATACTGTGGCGGAATTTCTGCAACTTCGACTCCTAACTCAGCTTGCTTTGCCAAAATCTCCTTGAGTTGCTACAACAGAAGGTTACAATATATAATAAGAAAAAACTTCAGTTACATAGATTGTGACAATGAAGCATCAATCCGGCCACCTTGCAGAATTTTAGTCACTAAATGCCTGTTTTTAGATTGAAACAAATTTATAAACCCAGAACTGAAAACTTCAGTTATATTTTCATGAGTATTTAACATTGTTAGCCATGCTTAGACAAAATGCCAATTTTCTCGAATCTTGGATGCTAATACTATAACTATTACATTTATCTATGTTATTTCGACCCGGGTGTGAGTTCAAATACGGATATGTGTCTAACAAGGTTATGTTCAATTTGAAGGGTTGTAGTCCCTAACCCAAGTCCAAATATGTGCCGGATACGGGTGTCAAACGAGGATACTTCAAGAAAAAAGAAGATTCACAGCAACATAGACATATATGCCTAGGACGAGACACAAGGCAGTCTTATAGGTGGAAAGCATCAAACGTTTATTGACCAGATGGTTCCCTTTTAAGATGAGATTGGCCTTATGCTCAAGCTTACGCAATACTAGTAAGTTTTTTATAGATCAGGAAAAATTAATAAATGTACCTCGCTACGTGATTTTGCAACCTCGGAGTTAGCTTCTTTTCCACTCAGTTTCTGCAGCCACCAAAGTCAATTATCATCGAATGCATATACACTTTAAAGGGAACAAAAAGTGAAATGAAAGAGCATTCTGCAGCTATATCCAACCTTCTTTATGTTGGCTTTTGTTGGATAGAACTTCTTACGTTCTTCACGCCACTTTCTTATCTCTTCCTCTGTATAGGTCAAAGCAAGCGATCTTCTCATTTAAGAAATAATTGTGGACACATCAAAGCAGAGATTAGTAAGAAAGAAGGTAATTATAAGAGGAGAGAAAATACATGACAATTTATGAGAAATATTAATCATAAGTACAGGAAAATAAGGTTCCGCTCTAGATGATTTCACTAAAATGTCAACTGCAATTGATTTGGTTCTATTAGCCTCCCTGTGCGGAATTATTATCAAGGAAAACATTAACTCTTTCTCAAAGTATTTGGAAAGAACAGAAAAAAATCCTTTAACATAGCCATTTACAAGGCAGCTTGTAAATTAATTGAAACCCATGTTGCTCCGACTCTTCATCTCTCTTGAAATACTTGTGTCTATTACATGACCAGACATAAGTTGGGAGATATGACCATCCAAAGATCCTCCAAATACATGAAAAAACTTTAAAAGAAAATTGAACATACCCATCTCAAGCACATATACATATTTGACAATCACAATCAAGTCCGAATAACATAGCTGAAAACTACCTAGGCTGTCCATACACATACATTTCCTGTACCCCCAGCAAACAACTAAATACAGAGAAAGAAAACCAACACACACTAAAATCTTGTGAAATTTTAAAAGTTCTGGCATTTATACCAAATCAAAACAAGTATACCAACAGACACACTAAAATCTTGTGAAATTTTAAAAGTTCTGGCATTTATACCAAATCAAAACAAGTATACCAACAGAGCATGAGCATTCCTTTTTCCGTTTTCACGCATACGGTGGGATTTCATCCACAAACATTTCAGGCCTTGACTTATCGTCAATAGTTCAAACTTATACAAGCAAGAACTTAAGCACCTCACCGGAACAGAATCAATTAAGGGTTAAGTCGGACAACTAATGGTTTTTTAACATGATTGCTTAGAATTATTCCAGTTGTGACCACCATTAAAATATTAAAGGAATTAAGTTCCTAAAATTAATCACATAAAGCTCATTTATTTAAACTCAATGCGATACATCCCCATTTGTCAACTCACTCTAATCCCATACCACTTAACTTCTATTTAAAGTGATTCACGTAAATACTTAACAGATACCACCATTCCATTCTCCATACCAATAAAACTCCCATGATAAAATAGATATTGCCAGCCAAAGAACTGCTTCAAATATAAGAAAGCATAAATAGAACTGTCTATTTTCAGGCTAACCACTGTCATTAGTGTAGCAGCCATCATTTGTAAAAAAGCAGTTTCAACTAAATAAATGTCTCATGTTAACACAAAATTATTCTCAACTGAACGTCTCTGTCAAAAAGCAAAAGTTTTCTTCACATCTGATAAGCAAAATTATGAAACGAGTATGAGCAAACAGAAGTTACCTTCTCTTTTCTTTAGCTGGGTTTGCAGAATTAGAATGAGGAAATTTAGCTGCCCTCTCATTATCAGGCCCTGTTATTTTTTTCTCAAGGTGAGTAGAAACTAGAATTTTTTTTCAAAAGAAACAAAAGAATCTAGTAGCAAAAAACAAATAAAAGAATAAGAAGGTACAAAGGAAACCAATATCTATTTTCAAGTTGTAGACACCAAAAATGCAAAGTTGTGCATGGAAAAAATTGTCTGTCTTGTTTTTTAAAGAGCCAAAACAAATAAATTTATTTCAAACATAAAACTTCAGATATCTATACATTGGTATTCACACGTGAATTCAAATAAATCAAACAAACTTTATCTTCTAATATCCATTTCTTGGATTTTTAGTTTCCAACAGATAGAGAAGAATTTAAGCTTCACAACAGCTTTAGCTCTATCGATCTCATACTTCAGTGGTCCAAACCTATCCCAGAGTACTCTTAAGGTCTTTGTTTATTTAAGTGTAAACTTCTACACTTTTACCAACTTATCTGAAAAATATAAAAAACTTCCATCTTTTTTTTTTTTGCAATGCTAAATTAAATGTTTGAATAAAACGTATTTTGTGCTCTTAAACATAGTGATCAACACTAACAGCAATTTCCATCGATCACTCCATACACCTTGCACATCCTATTCTATTTCCTGAAACCTGTGACTAGCTGGGACTTCCATCTTAAACCCTAATTCACTATTCCAAAGAAAGTCTTGTTTCACCCAGTCGCAGTTTATTTTCAATCAGATCACTGGAATTACTAGTCAGGGAACAAATACTGTATCATATTCATTTATAATCAAGATTTTTTTCAATGATCTCCTACATGTCCCAGTTGAATCATTATATAATCTTTTAAAAAGGGGCTTAAATCAGTTCATTTATAATCAAATTCCATTTGAGTTATAAAGCAAGACGAAGTGACAACTGTATTAATAGTGAAAATGTCAAGTAACTTTTTAGTTTTATGCTTTATGACAAAACAAAGAAAACAGAATAAAAAAGTTTATTTATCCACAGCCCAATGTATCCAAGAAAGACCATTTAAGTTATTTGAAATTCATTAAAAGGTTAACCTTTTTTCTTATATCCATTAGAAGATGCAAACGCTCTCTTTGCATTATCCGCTTGATGGAATCGAGGCTGCTGGAACTTAGACTTCTGAGATCTACAAAAATTGAATTTCAGCTGTATAAAAGCCAAAAATCGAAGTCTTTCACAAAGAGAAGCTAGAAACTGTAAGATGTTTAAGAATACCAACCCCCATTTTGAATCCCTTTTAGCATTTCTTCCAGGAAAGTTGTTCATATTCTGACTGTTTCTACCAGGACCACCCTTCAACAATTGAAAAGACTTACATTAATATCAAAAGCCAAATCAAAAGATAAAATAGACACCAAAAACATTGTGGAAAAGAAATTTTAACACCATACATGAACCATTTCCAGCTTAACAATTACGTAACTTTCACATTAAATAACATAAAAGCAGCTTGAGAAGTTCTGCTTAGGGAAAAGGTATAAAATAAGCTATTAAGAACCCAAATGGAGTATCTCCAATGGTAAGTATATCTTTCCAAGTTAATGCACAACAAATAATGCAAATTCTCATTTGATATCGTCAACTTTTTGAATCTTCACCGATAACTTTACAAGATGTGTTTAACCCAAACTCATACATCAAAGAAAATGGCACAGCCGCACCATTGGAACTTTGAAAGAATAGTATTGCTAAAGTTTATGCTTTTATCCACCAAAGGCAATCAGACTCCCTTAAACCACTTTCAGAGTCAACATTCACAACCAAACTACCTCTTAGTTCTAGCACAAAGTTAAAACAGTAAGGGGGTAAAAACAGATACCATTGGCCTTCTGAAAGAAGGGTCTCCTGGTACTTGTGAAGCAGCTGCAGAAGACAAATTCGATGCATTAACATCCGCTAAATTTTGCTGACTTTGATTGGCTTGCTGCTGCATCTGGTTTGGCTGCATAAACCCGACATGCGGATTCGGAACAATGGCTTGGCCACCGGAAACAAACTGTGAGAGATCTGGGAGTTGAGCATTCAAAAGTTGGCTCACATTCTGCAATTGGTTCTGTAAAAAAAGCTGTTGCTGCTGTAGTTGTTGCCGCTGCTGCTGCCCATTTGTCAAACCCATATTATTTTGTTGAGGCAAATTCAACCAATTTGGTTGATTTGGATTATGCAAAGAGTTACTGAATTGAGCAGGAAGTTGTTGGAACATTGCAAGATTGTTCATGTTTGGGAAAATTGGACCAATTTGAGGAAACCCCGTACTGTTATTTTGTGTAGGAAACTGCTGGTTAGCTCCATTCACGAATCCAACATTATTTAGCAATGGCATAACACTAGAATTCTTATTAATATTATTAATATTATTACTCAACGGAGTTGGCAGCTGAGGATTAAAAATACCCATTTGAGGTTGCATCATAAGCATGTTCATGTTGTTATTGCACTGGTTTGCCACCGCAGAATTTGATTGAAAACCATTCTGCTAAAAAAAATCAAATCAAAACCCAAATTTCAAATTCAAAAAAGAAAAAAGAGAGAGAGTAAGAAAGAGAGAATCAGAGAGGCTACCTGCTGGGGTCGGTGGGGAAACGAATTGAACGGAGGTCTCATTGAATTACAATGAGAACTAAAGATGCCGTCGGGTTTGCCAATTGATGAGAGATAAATTGCTTGAGCTTTCGCGGTGGAGTGTTTTGATGTTTTTAGGGTTTTAGATTGTAAAAATTGAAAAACCTCTAATTCTTTGGAGGGTTTTGGTATGGGTTTTTAGGGTTTTAGATTGTGAAAATCGAAAACCCAGCTGATTATTGGGCTTACAACAGGCCGTAGGGTTAGTGAAATAATTTTGGCATAATGATAAGTTTAGTCCTTAATGTTTATATTTTCTGTCAATTCGATCTTTATTCTTTTTTAGCTATCCTTTAAAAAAGAGTCAAATTATTTTTTTAAGATGTTGATCTGACAACTCGTTTAGCAGTCTATGTGTACTTAATGCTGATATAGCAATATTTATTTTATATGCCACGTCAACAAATAATTTAATATAAAAATGAATCAAAATTATAAATATTTCATAAATATTTACTAGAAAAAAATAGCATGAAGTACAAATGGATTGTCACGCTAATTAATTTAACATTTTAGCCAACAATTCCATTAAAAAAAACCATTTCAACTATTTTTCAAATGATTAAAGATCAAATTTGACTCTTTTCAAAAGATTGAGAGAACTAAATTTAGTTCAAAAAATAATAAGAATCAATTTGAAAAAAAATGTTAACTTTTAAGGTCAAATTTGATATTGTTCCAATAACTTTAGCCTTTCATTTTACATATTGTTAATTGCGATAGGTTTAAATTATCTTAACCAGCTCTCAGCTCCTCTTTCTTAGTTAATGTAAGATATCAAAATATAAAGTTAATCTCAATATTCCTGAAGTATGAATTTTATCTGTAGGACAAAATTACCCTTTTATTTATTTTTATTATTTTTATACTATTTTTTTCCATAAAATCATAAAAATTATTTCATTTTAAATTTATCTTAAATACTGTTAAATTAAATTTTAAATTATATTACAATTGTAGTGCATACTAAATATTTAAAAATCATTTTAAATTTAATCACATATTAGTTTTGAGATAAATGTATTGATTTTTATTTAAAGTAAAAAAATATTAGATAAAAATAAATTGATTAACTATTTAAAGTATTTTTTTTACCATTAATCTTTATCATATATGCTCTTTGATACAATACCTGAAACTACTCATAACCTCTCCCAACCCTTAAATAGAAAGACAATGTGCTTCAACACACTCGACCCCGCGTCTTACCACATCGGCAACAATACCGATGTCAGTCGAAATAATTTCAAAATTTATCATTGCTTAATACACCAAATGTATCAAACGATTTTACTTAGCACTTCCCCATATGTACCAAACTTTATAATGATATATATCATTATTAGGAATGTATATTGGAATCTCAATCTCAACATCGAAAAATATCAATTACCTCCTGAACATTGAAGGAGCTAAGCTTGTTAAAAATTTTCTATAACAAGAATACTCTAGTAAATTCTGCTTATCTATCAGCCAAACAAAAAAAAATATTTCATTCCACCTAAATATACCGTACAGGATAATATAACATTGATAAATAATCTTTCATTCCCGTAATTCTATCACACAGATAATCTTATAGATCGATGTCACCTAGACTTTACTTTCGGTCTGATGTTTGAATCCCATGGCGCTTGAAGAATTCTCTAAATCCGTAAGCACTGAGATCGTAATTGAACTGCATAATACCATAGATGTAACAATAGATATAGATAATATATCAAATAATAATAAATATAGAAGAGAATATTGCATCAACAGAACTTACAAAAATACACTTTTACCAGCATTTATGTACATTCATGATTGTGAAATTCTAGATAGTTGAGTTTATGTACAGAAACCAAGTGACAGATGAATGGATCTAACAATGGTTAAGCATATAAGGGGTTTAATGTACAGAATGCCCACAAACCTAAAATATTAAAAGCATTGTATATGTAAAGGACAATGAATATCTGAAATTTGTGTTTGCATATGGAATCATATTGAGCAAAGCAAAAAAAAAGCCAAGAACCAGCACCGATGATGCTAACAGATTTTAGGGGAAAAAGGCTACAAAACTTACAGGTAGAACTTTTACAGAATATCTTGTGGTATTTGGATCGACAACCCTCCCTTGATCTGCTGCCTGCAATAGAATGTTCTTATTAAATACATCAAACATTCAGGATTAAGCTCTAATGTTATTACAAAAAGTAGACTCCAACATAAAACAGGGAACAAGTTATAAATTAAAACATATTTCGCGCTTGTAAGATTCATTTGAATGCAGCTTGACTGCAGGTGAACTTATGGGAAAACAACGTAAATAATATAACTACTAAGCTATACAATCTCTCATAATTCTCCCTATCGGTGCACTTTGGATCGAAAGTGCCTATAGGCCACATGTTTAAGTTGCAGAAACAGCCATTCTGCAAAGCAGAAATAAAGCTGCAAAGCTGCATAGTTCATATACTTCCCAGACTCCAGAGAAGCATAGCGTATGCTTGAGCTTCTTTTTTATCTATCAGAACTCTCCCTTGAGATTTAACCGCTGGAAGTGATCAACTCCGTGGTTCAACAAAAAGTCTAATCTTGCTTATATTAACCAAACCCCACATTTTATTCAAACTGAAATATATATATATATGTTCACTAGCCACAACATGCAGCAGAGACTATTGTTTGTCATTAACACTTGCTAGCAGTCGTTTAGCCTTCTTTCTTTTGACTTTTAGTTATTTCCTACACCAACACACTGTCCCAAGTTTATACTTCATTTGTCTTGCAACAAAACAGCCACAGAATATATGGGAACTAGTTTTTCATTAACTCAGAAAAGATAAGCAGTACTGGTTCATCTATTTCTTTCGTTTCCTTTTTATTTTTTTTCACCTGACAAGTTATCTATATTGGTCATTCTCAGCGAGGCAGAAAAGCTAGTAAATTTTCATGCAAAACCTTTACAAGTAATGAGGTTTTTGCAGGAGTAAACCACAATGATTTGGCTACGTGCTTTAGTTCTACAAGGGCCTACTTGTTAAGAAGCTATAACTGAATCAAAAGTAGCAAGATAGTAGAAAGTTCAATTGGCAAATATGCTTAAGGTTATTATAGTTTCAGCAACTATTACACTTCTGTATGTTAAACAAAAATCATACAATCCTTGAACAACCCCGAACTAGTCAACTTTAAGTTCGGGATGCTTTAATCAGTTAACAGCAACTGGTTACAACAGACCAAAGCAAGCAAATGGCGCTGTAGAGGGAGAAAATAGTAATAAAGAGAAGTTGCATACTTGCTCTGGACTATGAAATATTTCAATGAATGGGTATTCATTCTTCTGCCGTGTTATACAAAACCCTGGATATTTTGGGCACTCAACCTGCAAGAGAATAACACAAGAAACTAAGATGTGAGTGTAAAGAAAGAATAAAGAAACTAACCTATATAGTAAGTTAGCACAACTACTATCACCATATGACAGTAATCACTACAAAATTTAGGGGTTGTTATATGCTGCAATGGTAGTTTAGGTAGGTACATAAAAGCCTCTCCAATTTCATAAACCTCATTCCCCATCCCCAATGTTCAAATCCAAGGCCCCGAAATTGAAAGTCATAGGATATCCGCGTAAGTTGGACAAGGGTTTATACTAAGAACAGCCAATTTAAAGTGAAAATGCTAAAAGAATAGAAGCATGGTGAAGATCCCGCTGTACAAGCAGCCAGATTGCAACTCAAAAAATGGGTAAATTAGTTTTTGTACGTTAGATCAAAGAGCAAACTCGTCAAAATACAGAAATAACCATTTTCGTTTTCGAACTAACGTATAGGGGCTAATTTGCCCTTTTTTTTAGTAGAGGGGCAAAACACATACAATGGCCACCACGGTACTTTTACCATAGAAGCATATACTCTCATACTAGAATACAACCACTCTACAACATCGCTATGATGAGACTGTAAAAATGTATAAGTAATGACCTGTTTCAGCATTTACACATTATCAGAAGAAGAAGAAGAAGAAGAAGAAACATACGCGCATAAATTTAACATTCGGATAGAACTCAACAGCAGCTTCCTCCAGTACTTTGTCAAGATGCTTTGTGTAGTTCCCCCTGCAATATACATACAGGATGAGCTAGGGGAATATACATACAATGGGTAAAAGGAGTGATGAGGTTTTATATGACCTGATAGTGAATGCAACAACAACGGGATGACCTTGCTGAAGTAGCTGTACAAATTCACGCTCGGATTTGAAATGAATAACTCGTGATGGTCCAAGATCTTTAGGATAACCAGTATAATACCTTCAAATTTTAACAAGAAAATAAACATAAACATGAATGCTTTATCATACAACATTCAAATTAATACTACAATTTATCTGCTTAAAACTTGATAGAAAAAAAAATGAAAAATTGAATTGAATTTGCAAGATCAAAGATAAATGAAAACTTATCTTACTTGCAAGATGAACGGAGATGGGTGATCATTCTATCAAAAAATGATTGCTCCATTTTTGGAAAGACAAGCTGAATCTGAGTCACTAAACCAGAAGCTAATTTTTTTTTAATACCAGAGACATAGAAGAGCTAAGAGAAAGCAATAGAAGAAAAGAAAGGCAGAAAAGTTTTACTAACCTGGTTTTGGCCAATGGAGAAGAATGAAATGCTGTTG
>CM025150.1:32931527-32942622 GCA_013467495.1 Gossypium gossypioides
TAAAATTGTAGTGGTAGTTCATTTCTTTACCAAAATTCCCTAACATCGTTTAGATAGACTACCAAGAAATGCTCCTTTGCCTATCACCGTTGCCGATGGAGGGAACCGAAAACCCATCAGCAAAACTGCCTTTCAACCACTTGGATGCTACCCTCAATCTCTACTTACTGAAAGGCTGATAATTTAGTTCAAAAGAGTCTTTGCTTGTTGTGTTAAAAACAGATTATAACTCGTCGTGGGGCTCGGATCCTCCTTTTACTTTTTCATTGGTCGAGCTATCTGAGTCCCCCGCGGGTTTGTCATTTTCAGAGGTATCCTTCTCATAACTGGTTGTGTTCTCTGATTTGGTCTCAGTTTCATTCTTTACGGGCTTCTCGACATTAGGTTTTGGCTTGGGAATTCTCTTGATACTTGCAGCCTAAACCAAAAGCAATATATTAAACACAAGCTAGGCACATTGAAGCAAACTACTAAGTAAAAGTATCGTTTTTCTGGCATTGATCAACTAGAACAGGCAGCAATACCTTGTCTTGCAAATTGAACACCTTCTCGTATACTTCTTCAGATGTGAAAACAGGTGTGCTATATCCAGACGTCCTGGACAGAAGGTTGACATGATAGTTGTCAAATTGAACATGTAAGAAAAGGTTCAAAAGCAGGATTAAAAGAGAACCATAACGAGAAATATATGTTCTACTCAGAGCATGTGACAAAAATATCATGACCATTAAGTTTCGGATCAAGAAAAGCAAATATTCAATAATAAAAAGGCCGCAAAAATTGTCCACCAGTAATGATTTGAATGTTTAGCATAAAAGAAACCAGTTCCAGAAAACTATAAGAACTCAAACGAAATAATCTACAGGGGAGAAAGAAGATCAGAAAAGGTATGGCATCATTAAGGGCTATGTTACTTGGACTCTGATATGACTAGGTTATAGGGGACTATGGTGTCATCAATTATTTTTCAAGATTTCCATAATTTTGGAAGGCAGATGAAGGATCATATCCTCATATCCTATACCTACAACGAGACATGGATTGTACATGGCTACGAAAATAAAAGTGAAATGGACACGGATGCTTCACGAAAAATAAATCAGAGAAATACAGAATAAGGGTCCACAAGGGCGAGCACACAAAACGAGTCATAACTGGGCAGGATCATCATTCATCATAACCATTTTCTCATAAATGGGCTAAACAGGTCCCTCCTTGGCACTTATCTTACAATGAGAGGAGCCAAGTCTGGCTCCTGCGGGCCAAATCATATGGGGAAAATCCTTATTCTTCTAACCCAAAAATCATTGTATCTTCATTAAATTCAAAAAAAAGCCTAACTTTAATGATCTAAATAATTCAAAAATAATATAAGTTATTATGATGTCCGTGTCTCTTTTACTTTCTCAGTTTTCTTTTGCCAAAAGGTACCTTTGCCTATTTTATCTTTCACCTATGCAGATGATCTATATAATACTTTAGAGAGAGGTCAGTGTATGCACATAAAAATATATATTTTCTAAAGATCCAACATCTCACTGTGCTATATGAATGACTTCGAACATAATACTAAGAGCAATAACTTACTTCTTTTGCTCTGCCTCCTTCTCATCCAACCAAGTCTTCAACTTGTCCATACTAGTTGACAACTGAAGAGCAAAATGTTTATAAGTTTTTGCCACAGATTAAGCAGATACCTAATCTATAAAATATCACAAAGAGAATTTCAAAAGTGAACAAATACCTCATCTATTCTGTCTTTCGGCAGCCAGGGTTTTTCTGTCTCCCACCCACGAATAGTCTACACAGATACCCACAAAAGTACATATCCGTATATCAGTTAACTAAACCTTTTTGTCTCAGAGATGATGGTCTTTTGATAGATGGGTCTGAATTCTGATTTATTAAGGCATAACAACTACATAAAACCTTATAGGTAACATTTAGTAGAAAGCATGTCACAGATAAACAATCTGATGTACCTGTTTCAAGTCAGAAAGATATTGTCGAGCAACTTCTACCGCTTCTGGCCGTGCAGTCAACTCCTTAAATCTACACATTCGTTAGTCATAGAAATTGTTTCAGTCCACCATTAAGCCCTTTTAATGGAAAATTGTTCAGATTATATCGTCACCTTTAAAAAAGAAAAAATAATCCCAAGAAAAAAGAGGATACCGGAAAAATATTGGATCAGCTGTCGCTTTTAATGAATTTAGACGATCTTGAAACTCCGAGGCACTCGCATCTTCACCATCAGTATACAACCATTCTTGAACCTGAAAAAAGAATGCTCTATGCTTAGTTTTTATGAGTGAACTTACTAAAACAATCTCTGAAAAGATGGTACTCACCTCATCAAGCTTTTTGATAACAGATTGGCGTTCATCATTTGAAGATACTTTTTCAAAGTCTTCAGATGTTTCAAGCTGAAAAAAATACGAAACATATTACTAAAACTGAATTAGTTCGCTAAAAGAAAGATTGTATGCCACAGACAAATAAAAAACTCATACAATAGACCAGACAGTGAAAAATTAAATAAAGTGCAGAAACTAAAACAATTTCCGTATGCAGAAAATCTGAAAAAAGGGTGAGACATAACTCAAAAAAGATCCATCATGACAGAAAGCAAATATAACAGCTAAATAAAATTAAACAGAAAAACAAAAAACCACACCTTCTCTTTCGTAGCATATATATATTCTTCAAGGTTATTTTTTAACTCTGCTGTTCTTCTTCGCTCTGCATCCTTCTTGTCCAATGCTTCCAATCTACGTTTAGCTTCAGCCAAAGATTCTTTTGAAAGAGGCATTCCAGGTCCTGTTGTTTTCTCCACTATCTGCAGAGAAAAGAAAATGGGAAGAGGGATAAGATAAAAAAGCAACAGTAATGAGCTAATACAAAAAAATATATTCTAGCAAAAGCAAGGCAAATAATCGCATGTAACTAAATGCTCCAACATTGTGGGCACCTTCAGTGGAATTTTGAAGGTCCGCTTCTTTAGTTTTCTTTCTGTACCAAGATCCGTTGTACTTGGTTCTTCAACAGTACTGTTAGACCCATTACTAACTCCGCCATCTGACTCCGAGTTACTGTTACTTTCTTCAGAAGTGCTGTTAGCACCATTGTCAACAGAAGCATTCGGGGAAGCACTGGTTGTGTTCTCTACAGTCAAATTCTTTTTAGGAACTTCTATCCATTCTGTTATTTGGAGAACAGCATCTGCTTGATCCAAAGAAAGAATTCCACTTCTACTAAGAGAGAAATGCAAGTTTGTTTTGATGGGAGCAGACAAATTCCTTGATGAGTACCTGCATAAGGCAGATAACAAAACACCTCCGATTATTTCTTGCAGTAGTAGTAAAATAAAATTATAATAAAGCATCAAGTAGGTTTTTTCTATGAATTAATTCATAATGTCACCATAACTGATAAGTTCACATTTGACCCTCACCCTCCCAACCAAAAAGTATGAGGTCTTTCCTAAGTCATTTTCATTTGTTTCAAATGATATGATACCAGATCTTTTATACAGTCTCAAAATCCCCTTCAAGAGAAACTAAACCAAACTATTAACACCGAATCATTGAAAGGTGACAAAGATCTGCAAAGATACTTACTTCTCAGCTGTATCTGTTAAACCAGACACCGCATAGTGAGCAAATACAGGAGAGGTAATCCCTGGAGGTAAAAGATCTTCACGATCATAAGCAAGTGATACTTCAAAATCTTTACCGTGATTAATGGACTTGAAAATCTGTAAATGAAAAATCAAGCATTACCGTTAGTAAACCTACTAAGAAGATAAGTACTCCTTTTAAACCCTACCTCTACAAGGGTTCAAACAACACATTGTTTTACCTTGCTGGGAAGTTTTTTCATCCTTGGAACAAGTAAAAGCCTGGTCGCCTCATCTTTTGAGAGATCAGCCCCATCTAATTCAACAACAAAACCATAGGAGGAACCATCAACCATCCCCAGCTTACGATTCAACTTAATTCCATCACTTAAATTTGCAGCATGTAGTGCAGAACCAAGAACGATAGCTTCATCAGCATCGAGATGTTTGTCTAGATCTTTCCTTCCAAAATATTCCTGGAGCGTAGCCTGTTAAGGAAAACAGAAACAAGAATAAGATTTTATACCACACCTTCTCATGTATAAAAATGTGAACCTTTGACAAAAATGCAACTAGGTAATTCTACATAAAATAAGTAAACCTTCTTCTTTCAATTCTTTTAATGATTTGTTTCTGCACATATGCAACAGGGGAAAATGTAGAACAAACCTGCAACTTTGGAACTCTAGTAGCACCTCCAATCAGCTCCACAGCATATATATCATCAGCTTTAAGACCTGAATGCTTAAGCACTTCTTTTACAGGTACAAGAGATTTATCCCAAAGATCTGCACAGAGCTCTTCAAACTTCTCACGAGTTATGGTGCTCCTGAAGGGAAGAAAGAACAAAAAAGCAAATTCAGACAAGCACAAGCACAAGCATAGCACCCAAAGATTACCACAAGTTCCAGATAATGTTCAAACTTATTTTCTCTGTGATTGTGTGACGAAATCATTGCATGACGCCTACGCACTCTTTCTAGCTTAGAATTTTGTTGTTCAATTAATTTTCTCTATTTTATTTAATATTCAAATTACGAAGTATCCATAAATATAGACACCTAGCTGTCCACTACCATTTATTTGATAAGAAAAAGCAAAACAATTTATAACTTCTAAGGACAGGATGAGAATGAATGGGTAAAGAACAATTAATAGATTTTTTTATCATTTTTGCGAACTACACAGAAACGATGGTATTTCCTAAAGGAATGATTTAAGGCCCTAAAGGGGAAGGTCAAAGAGAGCAATATCTATAAATTGTTCACAGATTCTGAAATGATATCCTGGCATTAATAAGATAAAAATTTGAAACAAGTTAGAAGAGAAAACAGAAAACTAGAAGAAGCAAATGTTGATCCCAAAAGTACTCAAGCAGTTAAGACTAGTCAACAGTTTTAGAGAAACAGTAAACATCTCAATCCTTGGCTTCAATCATAAGTTTTTTTCCTAAGAAGAATATGAAACAAAGTCATAATCTCAAGTTTTTCTATCATGGACAAGAAATATACAAATCCATACATAAGCATATACCTAGAATTAGATAAGATGATTTAAAGGCTACATACCTGAAATCCCGATCATCATAGAGGGATTCAACAGATATTGGAGCTGCTGTATTTGCACTTAAAATTTCTTTTGTACGCTTAACCTGTTTCTTCAACTTAGCCATTGCCTTGGGATGCTTCCTCACATCGACCCCATTTCCAACTTGTTTATTGAACTCATCTGCAAAATACTCCACCAGCCGTAATTCCATGTTCTGTCCTCCTAGTTCTGAGTCCCATCTAACATCCTTCACCTGAAAAAGATGTTAAACGTCAAAGAACATGGAAACAATATCCAGATATGGTATGATGAGACATTTAACTGTGAGACCAGATTGGAATAATAGGCAACAGCTGGTTATCAGAAGAGTAAATCCGAAGTCCATTCGATATTGTCCTAGGAAGAAAGCAGACGCAGGAGCAGTCCTCCTTTTGGAACAACTATCAGTAGAAAAGCATTTTAAAAAGTGAAGGGTTGTTAAAATGTTCTTGTTAAGTGGAAATATAAGTCAGCAAGAAAGAAATTGTGGATTACAGCGATGAAATTACAGCAATATTAAATCTTTTACCAACTTTCAGTAAGCTTAAGCTCAATCAGACCCATTCTTCTCAGCATGGAAGGTATTGATGCAGTCAACGAAAAGCCTTATTAAAGAATAAGGATTCGTTCCTAATGCCAAATAAAAGAATGGACTACTGGATCCGTTAGAAACAGCGAAGCTTTTAAGAGAAACCTAAGATTTTAGCATCTTGGTATTCCTAATCATAGAATTGTTAACAGAATAAAGAAATCAATGATCAATCCAATTCACTGATTTGATTACAGATTATCAATCACCTTCTATTGACTAAAAGAATAAAACTAATGATCTTATCTAATTCATCGATTTAATTACAGTTTACCAATTATCCTCTATTGATTAACAAGAATAAAGAATCAATGATCAATCTAATTCACTGAATTACAGATTATCAACAATCAGATTTCAATTCCTAACAACTGCATTCATTACAAACCCTATAACTCATTAACATATCATCAACACTAACACTAAGAGATTTCAAGTTGGATGCTTAACAGTTTAAAGACAATAGCAAAAAGTAAGTTCCATATACGTTTTAAAATTGTAAAGTTTTTTGCTTTTTACCTGAAATTGGTTGACAGAAACAGTTTTCCCGAACTCCTTAGAATTATAAGCAGAATAAAAAACAAGAGCTGCATAAGTACTACTCGAACCCATATCATACAAAATCACATGTCTCGACTCATTCGAGAAATCTTTATCGATCCCATACTGTAATGCCGCCCCCGAATGCTCGTTTATCAGCGAAATGACGTTTATTCCGGCCATTTCCGCCGCCTTCAACAACCCTTTCCTCTCCGCCTGTCCGAAATACGGCGGCACCGAAATCACCGCATCTTTAACCGTCACTTTAGAATGAAACTCCGCCAAATTCGACGCGTACTTCAAAATCATCCCTAACAACTCCTCAACGGAGTAACTAACATCGCTCGAAACTCGAATCTTGGCAGCGCCTCTAGAATCTTCAACTACATCAAACGGAAGGTACATTGAATCGGCGGAGCGCTTGACGTCTTGATAGGGCTTCCCAATCATGTCTCGAAGATTGGAGAACACTTTGTCGGGATAACGAGCAACGATCCCGGCGGCTTCTTCACCGAGCAAGCGAGTCTCCGATTGGAATGCGACCAAGGCTGGGGATTTCCGCTTGGACATCTCGTTGATGGCTATGGTGATCGGACTTTGGCCAGGTTTCAGATTCACGACGGCCACTTTTAGCCATTCTGAACCTAGATCTATGCTTGAAACAGCCGATTCCGACCTAATTAGGAATAACGATAGCAGGGATAAGAATATCCCTAATCGGAATAGCATATTCTTCCTCAAAAGTGTTGCTTACAATTTTTTTTTTTTTCTAAAGTAATTAGAGAGAAGACTTCAGAGAAGAGACGAAGGTTCTTGACGCAGTGAGTCTGGGAGGGGCTGCTGCAGATCGAGTTCTGGTTATTTATACCATGAGCTGACTAGGGAGTGTGTTTGACGTGGAGAGTATAAAATGTCCTATAAGAAGAAGCCACGTGGAATAACTGGCACGTGGCGAATTTTTAGCTGCTTAGATGTGTTGTGCTTTCGTGTCCGTTACTTGGTCGTTTGCGGGTTCTTTGGGCAAATTCACCTTTTAATTTCACATCTTATAAAATAAATATCCTCAAAAATAAAATAAAATAAAATAAAGTTTTTTTTTCATTTTCAATAAACACTTTCATATTAAATTTATTCTTTTAAAACAAGTTCCATAATTATTATAAGAGGAATTTTTGTATGAAACTGTGATTCCACGTTATCTCTATCCTTTCCAACAATAAAATGATAAATAATATTTTTCCTTCTAATTTTTAGCTTTTTCCTACTGACAAAAAGGTAGCAACAACATGGAATCATAGTTTCATAAAACATTCTCTTATTATAAAGTGGAATTAAAGTTATATATTATAAATTGTTCTTAATGTAAAAGGATGTGGATTCGAGTGCGCTGAAACGTATTATCTTCATATTTATGAGTTGAGAGAGGCTATGGGTAGTTCTAGACATTATGTCAAAAAATAGATATATATATATTATCGGAATCTATAATGAGATTATTTAAAAAAAAGTCATGCATGTTTGAGATGATGGTTATGAAAAAATTTGTTAGTAATTGCATTATGTCTGACTTTAGTGTTTGAGATGTGAATTTTATCGATACAAGTTTTTTACTTTGTACATGATCTCATTGGTTATTCTAGGTAGTTAATTGATTATGTAAATCTCTCGTGATGGAATTTATGAAAGTATGAGTAGCACTTTCAGTGATTTTACATTTCAATACAGAAAAGTGAAGTTAGTGTTCGAAGTATTTCAATGATTCCGCACTTCAATACATTTCAGTGTTATTTTAGCATATCTTGCTTGTTCATTTGACTCAATCATGGGCTAAATGGTAAGTGATTAAAAAATATTAAGAAAGAGAGAGATGTGATTAATTAAATAAGTGTTAAAAGAAAGATATGGTAAGGGAAATATGTAGTGAGAGCATTATTATATCTAAATGAGCTATACCAAAATATAAATAGACATATTATAGTGCATTAATTAAATTAAAGGAACTTAAATGAAGAGCTAGTGATATTACTTAAATTTATAATGTTTGATTAAAGTTATGATTCATATGAGTACTTATTAAGCTTTTGTGAAGCTTAATGCGTAGTATGCAGATAGTGTTGGGGAGGAAAAGAGTTCAATTAAGCTACATGAATCACATCTCATCATTGGCAATGTATGAATTATGGATTGTAAAAATAAATTATGGAATTAAAGTGGCATGAACACAGGTGTACAATTTGGTCAAAATTGAAAAATAGTGTTTCAAATGAATTGTAATATTGAATTCAAGTAGAAATGTTCAATTACATTGTGGATAATTGCTAAGTGGTGAACATGTGAGTTTTGGATGACATTTTGAGGTATTTTGAGAACTAAAAATGGTTAAGAATGGCAGGGACCAATTAAAGGTTGTTTATACATGAATTTGAGATGTTTTAAGCTTGATTTTAGGTCCCAGTACCTTTGATTGATACCAGGTGAACTTGTATCGGTATGAGTACTCCAGAGAGTAAAAATGAACAATGCCAGGGGAGTTGTACCTATACTTAAAATAGTGAGTGTAGGTACAAGTGCCCTGTTTTATCCAATTTTTGCTCAAAGCTGGCTCAAACAAGCCCCAAAAAATTTCCGATTGCAACCAAACTTTAAAGAAAGCTTAGAAATTATTCAAATTACCCCAAAATATTCTAATAAACTTCACTTTAAGTGTTTGATACTGTTTATAAAGTTTTGTGAAGTCAGTGAACTTAGTACCTAAATGTGATATCCTTTGCTCGAGTTATCGGTTTAACTCGAGTAAGGTGTTTTACACTATAAATAGAGGTTTGAGCATCTCATTTGAGACTTTTTCATCTTTTGACAAATTCGAACACTCTAAAATTCCCTCATCTTTCTACAATCACAACAACTTTCATAGCTTTTACTTTTCTCAATCCCCTATTACTTCCATCACCGTCACCTACCATTGCACTTATTTTTTAATTACCGTGACACTCATTTTCACTTAATTGTAAAATTTCCTCCGTTAACCAAAAGAACTATTGTTATATTGAATCAAAAAGTAAATATCTCCTTCAAATCGTTTGACAATGAACTATTATTATTACCTATAATGGCTTATTAGTTTATTATACTTTCAAAATAGATTTCACTTTAGCAATTAACAATGTTGTGAAAGATAAAAATTACTTGGTGGAAATTTCATCTCAATTTGATTCATACTTTACAAAATCTATTATAAATTATTAATTTTATGCATTATTTTCGGTGCAGGAGGACATAATTTCGAATACGTTGAAGTGCATTATTCTCCTATTTAAGGGTTGGGGAAGGGCTATAGGTAGTTCTAAGCATTGTATCAAAAAGATCAGATATAATAAAAACTTACAATGATATTAATGTTTAAAAAAAAAACCTCATAAAGATGCAATTCACAAGGTGAGCAGGGGTGTAGTCAGGGGGACTGGAAGAGGCCTCAACCCCCTTTAAAATGAAATTTTTTTTATTTAGGTCATTTAAATTTTTTAATATTTTAAATTAGTAAAGGTAAAATTATACTTTGGCCCCTCTAAAAATGATAAAAATTTTATTTAATCCTTTAAATTTATAAAGATATAGGCTATTCAAATAGTGAAATTGTATTTTTACTATCAAAAAAATTTTAATTTCAACCCTCCTAAAAAAAATTTCTGCCTTCGCCCCTTTCTTTGAGAGATTATGTAATGATCAAACCAATCTAGGATCGGTTAGAATATTTTTTAATAAAATGTAAAGTGGTTATAGTAGTAATACGAGTAATATGACTTGTAAGAAATAAGTAGATACATGAAGCAACAAGCACTAAGATTAATGATTTATTTATAATGGGTGTCGAATTCAATAAAAATAATGCCCTACAAAAAATATAAACTTTGTATATAACGGTGAGCAGGGTTAAATTTACAAGTACCGCTAATAATTTTATTTCTTAAATAAAACCAAGTGAAATAAAAACAATGGGGGAGTTTTGAAATTAAAAACTAAATTATAACTAAAACTATCAAAGGAAATATTGCAAGATACAATATAACGAAGGGTCAATATATATTTTAACCCTTGAACTTGTCCATTTTTACTTAATTGGCCCTTAATTTTTCTGGACGTAGTTGATTCATGAACTTGTATTTCGTCAACCAAGTTGGCATCTCCTTATAAGAAAACCAATATAATGTGAATCTAGTCGAAGGTAAAATCAATATCAATGTAAAGATAATTTCGATGTGTTATGATAAATCAATTACCATATCATCTAACTCCCATGATTTAAATTCCGTAAATTTTTAATGACAATAGGTTATTCTAAGTTTAGAAGTACAATATATTTATAACGAGTTTGGTTTTTAACTTATGTTTTATGTCGGGATTATATTTTTTTTTTCTAAAATTCAGCGGAAAAATTTTGACGATGTTAACCATTCTTAAAATTCAGATTAACATTTTAATCAAAATAAAATATTTAAACTAACTAATAACATTATAAACAGTAAGGTATCAAATTATGTCAAAAATTTATTTATAAAAACTAAATCTTAAATTTAAATATAATATAAAGATCGTAATTGAAATTAAAATGTGATATTTTTATATAATCTAAAAACCACAATTAAAAATTAAGCATTTTGTTAATAATGTAAAAGACAATTTTGAAATAAAATTTAGCTTTTATTTATGATTTAACCCTCGAATTATATGTGTTTTCTCATTTTGAAACAATTTTTTTTTTT
>CM025150.1:33212392-33226273 GCA_013467495.1 Gossypium gossypioides
AATGAAAATTTATAAAAATTAAGTGATCAACTATGCAATTTTCTTTAAATTTAAATATTTTAATTATTATGGACCACATTTTTGTCGAATTGTGCAAGTACATTCATCTTGTGTTCAACTTACATGTGATGCCAAAACTCCAAGAAGTTGTCAACTTGAATACGGCATAATTATTTAGATTTATGGGCACGTGGTATGATATTGATTGTCAAATTTTTTGTACTACTCCTTGTTCTCGCATTAAGAGTACGATTAGGGATGAAACCGGTTATGTTATCATTGAACCAAGATTCGAATGGGTTTGGGTTGGATGGATCGGTTTCTATTGAGCTCATACATCGATCTTGTAAATTGAATTTGCAGAATGGGTATTTATGTTTTCACGCAAAGTCACACATGACATTGTATAAACATGTGTTAAGCCTAAGGTAGGATACATGTTTATATGCGTAGTACGTTATATCAATGAATAGTACACTTATCATATAAATAGGCAAATACCACCATCCAAGGGAGACGGAGAAAAACACTCAACAAAATCAAAAATCTTTTTAGGGATCAAAATTAAGTTATATAATTTTATGAGAGTTAAAATGTAATTTCACGATTATACTAACTAATATTTTTATGATTTTCAAAAAGAATGATTCAAAATTTTATAAATTTTAAGGGATTAAAACAGTAATTTTCTATTTTAAGGGCCTACCCTGAGTAGGATTCTAGCTTGGAATTGCAATCTTATACAAACCATTACCAAATTATTATTATCCCTTATAATAGCAGCTCCACTAAAGCAATTCTGTTCTTTACTTTCTGTAAGTGTTAAAGGAGAGGTTTCAAATAATGCCCGTCTTTTCTAATAATAATAATAA
Source organism: Gossypium gossypioides (assembly GCA_013467495.1). Classification (NCBI taxonomy): domain Eukaryota; kingdom Viridiplantae; phylum Streptophyta; class Magnoliopsida; order Malvales; family Malvaceae; genus Gossypium; species Gossypium gossypioides. Next base: position 33,213,265 of record CM025150.1, read on the forward strand.
TCGGGCTATTTATCGATTCAAGTGTTAAGTGGGGTGTGCTTTACAGTTATCGGATAGTTTGCAGGCACTTAATAAAGGTAGAGGCAAAATAGGCACGACGTGGAGGACACTGACGTCGTGACAACACGATGTATTTCTCAAGTAGTACAGTTGCGTTTTGACAGTCAAATTAGATTTCTTCTCCTGGTCAAGCTCTGATTACTTTAGGGATGTTTTACTCGTTTTAGTCCTTTAAACTAAACCTATTTAAAGGGGTCTTGTATCCCTATTTTGATGAAGCAATTAAAGATTTAGTACTATAAAGCTTTTCTTTTGGGGGCAACAAGATATAGTCGTAGATGAGTTTTGGTAAGAGTTTTCGTAGTAGTTATGGAGAGAATTTTGTACTCGAGTTAGGGCTTTGTTTTCGGGGCTTGAGTTTATAGATTTAATATATTTAGATTTATTTTTTCCATATTATACTCTTGTTTGTTTATTCATTTAGTAACAACCCAAAGCCTTCTAGTTTTTAATCCCCTTTAGAAGAGTTTTCCACGTAAAAAATGTCGTCTTGATCTTCTCTATTTTTCTCTTTCGTTGTTTATACAAGTCGATCTCCAACAATATGGATTCAGATTTGTATGTCCAAAAACAAATCTTGTTTCTTGCTTTCTAAATTTTCCCACAAAGTACAAGAGAATAAAAACTTCTTTGCCTCTATGTTCTTTGAATCCTCTCTTTGCAACCATTAAAGGATTTGATCGAAGATCGACTCCATATTGGAGGATTAAGTTCTTACAAATAAACCCCCCAAATATATGACTCTTACAAAATCATATTTCCAAAAAAAAAAAATTTACATAAAAAAAGTATAGCATTGTCGGTTTCTCCTTTATAGGGATCAAGAACAAACCTAAAGGGGAACAAGCATTGCCCTTCATATCGTTAAATGGCAAAATTATTTTTAGATCCTTATAAATTAGTACAATAATAAAATTATCTTTTGACCTTCAAAAATTTATGATTCATTTTAGTCTCCCTTTGCCACACACCTTCCACAAGAATACAATTAGTTCGAATAAGTTCATTCAAGCTTTTCTCATTGGTCCTTTAAATTATTTTCATTTTAGTTAAGATTCCAAAAAAGAAAATATATAAAACATAAATTATGAACATACAAATTTTGTATAAATATAAATTTGAATGACTTATGAACAAATAAATACAAATATCATTTCTAGCTTTAAAAATACACATTAATATCAAATAATACTTTATAGTGTTTTGCTAGTAAGTGCTTATACACAACATGAGCACGATATGACATAAACATGATATAAATACAACAACATCATCACATCTTTTTAATGAGATATCATAATTTATACAAATACAAAATTGCCTTCAACACCAATACACATATGAATATACAAATTATCAAATCTACTTAGCACAATCCTACTTTTAACACTTATAATCTTTATACCATCATCGCTAATCTTAGATTTTGTTAATTAATGGATTCCTAACAAATTCATAAAAAAACCAGTTATGAACAATTCGCTCAAAAACCGATTCAACCCTTTTGTCTGGACCAATATGCCAACCGGTTCGCAGTCAAACTAGCCGGTTTGATCAGGTTCCAATAACCATTGATTAGATTACATGGTTAGAAGAAATTTAGCACTGTTGGAGCTTTTTAAGTTTGGAATGGTTGTTAGATAATACTTGATCTCTAGTGTGTCAGATCGGAGTACGTGTCCAACACGAGTGGTCAATTTTTCCAAGACTTCCATAGATTTGGAGTCTTTGGAAAATCATATCTCTATATCCATGTCCGAATGTGCATCAGACATAGATATCGAACACCGATGTTTCAAGAAAAATGAAAATCAGAGCAACAAGTTTTTTAGTTAAGAGAGGAAACTAAAGAAGTAAGGTGCAAGCAAACATTGCTGATTCCCCATTAGAAATGCATAGGAAATCAAAGCTTTCCCTATCTCGTTAATATTATTATGATAACTTAGCACGTTTAAACTTGTAAATGCATCATCCTAACTACCCAAATCCTCATATTCCTGATTTGTTCTCGATTCAACAAGTCCGAATTATATAGGTTGAAGATCTCGTACCTTGGAAATCAACTGATGTTTACGGTGCATGCCCGCTTCCGGAGCAACTATGCCAAGTATGAACACATGTTTTTCAAGATGCAGAAGCCTCACCAAGTAGTGTATGTGCTTCAATTAGGAGACAACCCACTACCATTTTTTTCTTCTTTTTTTAACCTTTTTTTTTTACATTTAGGGCTTAAGATGCCATCATGAGAGATGGATATGCTGTTGCAAATTCAGTTTCAGGACGAAGCCCACTCGAAGTAGTGGCAGCGGGCACCTCGGTTGACAGTCCAGTTTCCACAACCGAAGAACACACTTCCTTGCTTCGGTCCGGGCTCCCGAACCATTCCTTTGCTACTCTTCACCCCACAGAAACAATAAGGGTGGTAATGGAATAGGGGCATTTGCTGATCCTTTGGCTTGTGGGGGTGATGTGGAAAGAAGGCCATGTTCTCGGGGACCGGGTTCCACATCAATGGACCATCACTAGCCTGCCACATCAGTGAGTTCGTGATCGCAAATTTAAAACCTTTGCGCATCATGAGGGTAAGTAAGTGAGCAGTGTTTTTGGCATCATCGAGGCCGCAATGGGCACGGCCCTGCCAGGCTAGACCGGCCATCTCAACTGCCTCCTTCAGATTGCATCTCATGCCACCGTAAACCTCACGGAACGGAACTTTTAAGTTAATCCATCTGCCAAATAGGAAAAATACATATCATGTCAATTATATGATCTGTTGAAGAAAAAAATTGAACAAGCACATATTTAAACTATTTACCGGTTAAAGTAAGGAGGTTTACGAATCTTCTTGAACCGGCACTCAGATTCCAGCATAACCCGACAATCCCAGTTCGACCATGTCACCACAGCAAAGTTAGTGTTCTTTATGCCCTTCTTCTCGAGCCATTTATCATGCCTAAAGAGAGCTTCACTCAAAGTAACACCTCTATCTACCTAGAACACATATGTGCATATTTAGAATACGGGCTCACAAGTCATACCAGAAAAATTACCGAGAAAAGAGCAAGAAACCCCATTCAAATATCCCAATCTAACTTGCTATCGAGAACCCTTGTCAAAATGAAGCCTAACAATAAGAGTCCCCCACAGATTCCATCTTATATCGTCTATCTTGTTTGAATTCTATCCAAACACAATTCAATAGACGCTATAGTCTAAAAATCAAATAGATACTACTTCCGAGTCCACTAAAATAACCAAATCAAATTCATGTTACCTTTCCTATCTTGGTAGAGACATAAGAGATTTGGAACTAACCTGAATTTGTTGGATGCCAGTCAGATCCTTGCAGAAATCACTCAGGAGTTGATTGCAAGTTGGTCGGACGTATGTCTGAAAACAAGCTTCCAGCTGCCCAGTAACACTACTCACAATAACAGATGGAAACTCGATAATCTCCTGTGGATGTGGGTTTCTCTCCTTGTCACAGGTAGCCTCAAAATCTATGACCACAAAGTACTGAAAATCCTGGAACTGGAATTCGTACGGGTATCCATGAGTGATCACATTAAATGGGGCATAATGAAATCGGTTATCCAGAGGAAAGTGGTAAACTTGGCCCCCAAAAGCATTCAATGGGTATGCCTGCAACTTATGAGAATCAGGATAGAAGGTCGACCATGAGCCACATTCATGGTGGAGCGTAGGTTTGTGGTAAAATTCATTCGGAAGTTCCATAAACTCTCCACTCAAAGAGCAAACTGGTTCTACAACATCTCTGCCCGGATGAGTACCGAAATCATGTTTAAGTTCTGGAATGCCTTCAACTGAATTCCTGTTACATTGCAGGTTGTACGGGAACCCCTTTGTCTGGAGGCATTTTAAGGTTGCCTCACAATTCTGCATTGTTTCTACAAAAATAAAAGCAAAAACATCAGAATAATATCAATCTAGATGTATGTATCACCAATAAAGCCATACTAATTCATAGGAATCAAGAACAAAAAATTAAATGCCAACTATTGACACATTGACAAAGTGCAAAATGAAAAAACAAAAAGACTAAAAATTGAATAAACAATAAGTTCAAGATATGTTTTGAATTGTGATGCATGAGTCCAGTATTGGGATTTCAGACAATAAAATATGTTTCCTAAAACTAGAAGGGAACCCACACATTTGATAGCACAAAGAAGTTTAAGGAAACTCTATATGTGGTTCCTTTGACAGAAAAATCAGTAGCAAGTAGCAAGTAGCAATAGGGGGTCTATGTTACTCCGACTTCATTTTCTCTTATGTACCTGCGTCTAACACCCATATCACATACATATTCAGACATGAGCATGAGAATATAGCAAAAAAACTTAGAAAAAACTAAGCATACTAATATCCAACACTTACCCCAAGTCCAAGTAACATAGATGGGTGAAGCTCAAAGGGAACTTGTAGCATGTCTTAAAAGGCTTTAACTCACCAGCATGCGTCACACAATAATATCATATATTCGATTGATAGGCATAGCAAGCATTACTGCCTTCAGCGATGCCCCTTCATTTTTCACTCCCATAGTGGAGCCAACATATATCTTTAACCATATGCAAGAAAATGGTGGCCTAAATAGGATTAAAGAAATGAAAATGAAGCTATAAAACTCAGGACCCTCAAAGATAAGGATCCCACCCCATATATTCCTCCATCAAACTTCTAATTTTAAGGTGAAAGACATGGCTAAGAAGATGCAAGGTCAATATCTCCGTCAACACCTCCATCTATCTCCACAGGCTAAAATTCAAGTGGCCGGTAATTGACCAAGCATATCAATAAAAGGACCTTAGATGCCAAAATATATCCATAAGGTCAATATTCAAGCTGCCATAACTTCCCCAAGATCAACAATGAAGTTGCTTTCCTAAATGCTAATACAAAACTAAAATATCAAAGCATTCTAATAGAACAGATAACAGTTGCAAATCATGAAAGTCATCAGTTCATACAAATCTCTGATAACCCTCCAAATAACTCGTTTCAAAACATCATTGAAAAGTTTGAAGGAAACACAATGCCAGTGATGCACCATGCTAGGCATGAACACCTAGTATGATGTCAAGGCTTTATTTCTCTTATTCTCGTTTAGCTCAACTTTAATACTTGCATTATCTTAAGCACATTAAACATCAATTACACAATTCATTTGGACTAGGGCATAAGTCAAGTTAGACTATGCTACTTGGACTAGGGTGTGAGTGTCAATAAAAATGTGTCCGACACAGGCATGTTAATTTTTTTTCTAAGTTTCCCCATGCATTTAGAGGATCCTTCAAGCTCATATCCCCATACCCATGTCTAGATAAGTGTTGGACACAAGTAATTCGAGAAAAGTAAAGAGTCAAAGCTAGGCCATATAAGATGCTAAAGCTACCTACCAATTGAACCAACCCTAAATTTACACTTGATTGCTAGTGAAACTAAGCTAAAAGAGGATCAATAAAATCTAAGTCAATCAGTACTCCAGGCACCAAGAGTTTCCAACAGCCTTTTGGGAATCTAAACACGAGAGGCAGCTCATTGAATACAGAAAGAGTAACTCCACTGTGATGGATGTGTATTCCAATGAGGCTATGCAACAAAATAGGGTACCACAAAAACTATGTTACTCAAACTAGCATGTGAGTGTCAGATACGAGTATGCGTCTAGTATGGGTATATGCTATTTTTTTCTGATTTTTTCTATGTATTTAGAGGGTCCTTGGAGAGTCATCTCCCCATATCTCTGTCTAAAATGTATCTAATACGGGTACGAGAAAAAGGAAGAATTGGGTCAAAGTAGCTTCAAAAGAGTATAAAAGGCTAAATATTTCAAAATATCTAGAAATAATCCAACAAGCCACCTAAAGCTTGTCTGCATAATCACTGCTTGCTTAAAAGACAGCTTCGAACAAAATCTGACCAGCAACATTTACATAATTCTCTTCCAATCATTCCAATAAACAAACAAGAGGTTCAATTTATACATCCCTTTTAGGATCAAACATGCCAACCTTATCAAACAGTTTAGCCAGTAAGCTATTCAATAGTTCTTCATTATCCAATACAAGGAATCACAGGTGTCCAAAATACTTAGACAACACAGTATAATAAATACTTTCAGTTTATCGCATTCGGCATTAGCTATATGATCAATGGCAGAGCAGAAATTTAATAAAGCCTTCAAATTTAAAATGCCATATCTCAAACCAGTCGACTGTGAAACATATCAGTCTTTGACCTTAGTTTCAGAGTAATACATCTTAAAAGCTTTAGGTAGATAAACAGGCAACAAGAACCCAAACAGATTGAAGCACNAAAACCCCATATTAGCCAAAGCCAGCACTCTTCCTACGTAAACTCTCTTACCAGATCCCGCATACTCGTTATCCACCATTGTAAACTCACACCTCAACCAGTCTACCAGGCTAAAAATCCTCGTATTGTAAACCAAAACATGCACGTCAATTGAATATTGCTAGAGTGCGGTTCAGCAAGAGAAGTCGATTATTCTTTTTCATCTCTTAACAGCAAAAGCAGTATAAAGAAATACCAGCAAATCAACAGCTTCAAACTCCTAATGAAAAGCAAATCAACAGCTTCAAAATATTAAACAAAAGAAGAACTAATAAAACAGAAGAAAAAATATAAAAGAAACTCTCACCTGCTGCGGAAGAGGAACAAAGAACAGAAAATAGAGCTTTGAAAGCTGAAAATGGGGAAAAGAAATCGGGTATAAAGCTTAGAGATAAAAGGAGAAATTTTCGGGTATAAAGAAATCGGGTATAAAGCTTGGAGAAATTTGTGTGTTTGGCAGAGGGGAAAGAACATTAGGGAACCAGCAGAGGGGAAAGGGGAGAAGACAGGGGTATTTGGTAAATTTTCGTCCAAAAGCAGTTACAGCAGAAGAAAATGAGAATTTTTTGGCTTCTCCATCTAAAGAGAAGCACTTTTGGGATGGAGAAATTTTAAGGTAAAAGGAGGCTGTTCTTGGCTCCTTTTAAGAGAAAAGTACTTTTGGGTGAAAAAGTCAGTCTAAAACGGGATAAAGAACGGGGCCTTAGTCAGTCCTCTATGTCAAGTTAAACGGTGAGTTTTAGGGTACTGTTAGTTAATGAAATGATGCGTTAGAGAGGAGGTTACAACTGTCGAATAACAACTTACATGGCCTATAATTGTTGTTTTGTTTCCATTTTAGGCAGAAGGAGAATGTATGGAACGTTTATGCATTTTCAGTGAATGAATTCTATTTCTTCTTCATCTCTCTCTCTTTTATTTTTTGTTTTCTTCTTTTCTAAATCTATTGTAATAAATGTATCAGAGCCTATCGATCCTCCATGACCGGTGAAGGAGTGACAACTTGACTTCAAAAAGAGATAGGTCATTTTTAACAGGAAGTTGCTCAGCTCCGAATTGAGTTATCTCAGTGGGACACTAAGCTTGACAACCGTTTAAAGGAACTCCAAGATGATTTCTACGGTGAGATCAAATCTGAGTTATAAAACTTGTTTGAACAATACTTGGGTCATCCACCCTTTGTTACTGTTGTTGGGTCTTCTCAAGACAAAGGGAAGGGCATTTTAGGTGGCCTTCTATTTGGTTTTTCCTCAAAAGACACCATGATTGTTTCTCCCATAATGGATCTAGGATGTACGGGAACACCTTCACGTGTGAGCAACGCAAAAGGACCTCTATACTCTTATTTATAGTGTCCAAAGTTTGATGGCATTGATTTCTAGGGATGGTGATCCAAACTAGAGCAAATTTTGAAGCTGAGAGTGTTGTCGATAGTGCCAAGGTAAGGACAGTGATGATGCACTTGGAAGGAAAGACATTCGATTGGCATCATTTTTACTCTCAGAAGCAAAGTGGGATTTGTCAAGTGTGAAATGATATGCGATTTGTGCAAGTATACACGGCGAATCAAGTAATAAAGTGATGAGAGAGTATTGTTCCCACGAGGATCGGATTGAGGCACAAAAGTGACCAAGTTATTATAATAAAATACGATTAATGCTATGGTAAAGCTATGGTAAGTATGCAATGGCAATTAAAAGGAATAATAATGTATGCAATATGTGGAATAAATGAATACTTGGAAATGTTATGGCAAAACAAGAGTAGAAATGAAATGGAAATTGTGAGAATTACTACAGGAATATTACGTAAATAAACAAATAAATAACTAAGAATGATATGATAAAGAATAAATGATATATGATGTTGATTTGGAAGGCCGGGATTACTAAAAATCTACCATTACTGTTAATAATATCTTGGCAAAATCATACTCAGTTTACTGCTCAGAAAAGTTTTAAAATAGTTTACTTCTTTCGAGAGTAAAAACCTCAAGTTACCCTGCCCGTGTCTATAGGCCTTTAATACACTACCCAGTACTGTTTTCCTTCTGTATGAATGTTGCTCTATGTCTAGAGTATACTGCAAGTATCTATCGAGTACTTGCTCATATCATTAAATTTCGGTCCAACTAATCCAATCTTTTCAAAATTAGATTTAGTTTATGGGCATGTTGAATAGTCATCTATGTCTAGAGATTGCACGCATACAATTAAAAATAAAAACAATTGAATGAAATAGTAAATTGATTCGGATTTATGCTTCAACCATTAAAGAAAATAAATGTTTCATAATGTAATCCCAACCCAATAAGATTTAGCTCATGGGTTGGCACATAAAATTCAAAATGAAAATAACATCTAACACTATTTTCATCATTCAATTCACGGAAGAACAAAGTAAGAAATATGGAAGGCTTTGGGAAGACAACTTTCGCCTGTCCAGTTCATACTCCAGGAGCACAGTGTCCTGTGATGGCTGAGAGGGACTGCTTTCGTCTTTCTCTTTTCGTCTCTACTCAGTCGCTACCCTCTATTTTTGCCTAAGGATCTCTTCCTTTTGTTTGTCTTTTTGGGTTTTTTTCTTTGGCTTTTTATAGTTTTTTGTCCTAGGATAAATCCAACAACTCATCTTTATCTTCTCCTATTTTTAAATTCTTTTTTTTCAACAACCCAAGATTATCTTCTCCCTTTTTTTTTTAAATTCTTTTTTCAACAACCCAAGATTATCTTCTTTTTAAATTCTTTTTTAAGGAGACAAACCAATAGCCCAGGATTTTCTTCCCTCTTTTTTAGGCAGATTTTTTTGGTACAAGTATAGTTGGGTTGAAACCAGTATGCGTTGAGTGTTGACTCGATCTTTTTAGAATTGTCACAGCATTCGTGCTGACAAAATGTCTAACCTTTTACCCCGGCAAATCTTCACTCTTTTATTTCTCGTTCCTCAACATGCACCTGCCAAACCACCAAATACAGCCCTGTCACAAGAAATTAAAAATACTTAATATTTAAACATATTCCAAGCTTCTAATGAAATGATGAAAATACGAATAAAATTTCTTAAAATGCAACTAAATGTACCTAAGTACAAGCAATTAGCTAGGTCTAAAGGTATGAAATATAACTTTTTTTAAGAGTTATTAGGTTTCACTTGTTAACATGGGACAGTTATGCTCACAACTTGAAGGAAAGATTTTGTTCTAGCTCTTTTCAAGATCTTATGGAAGAACTGGTATCCCTGTAGCAATAAGGCTCAGTTGACTAATTCCATGATGACTTTGTAAGTCTTTTCAATCAACTTCAATTACTTGAGAACTATGCCTTGAGCATTTTCACTAGTAACCTAAAATTAGAGATTGGATAATACTTGCAATTGTTCAAACTTAAGAAACTGGTAGAAAGATTTTTGGTTGCTAGGTAAATACAGACATTTTAATGAACTTTCAAAAGAAATATCCTTCAGTAGGAGTTGGTAGACACACTCGATTCCCAACCTTATTCCTTACTAGAAGGGTTAGTTTGACCTCGACCCCCACTTATGTTTCTAGTAGCTCCCCTTTAGGTACAAATGGTCAGAAGGCTACTAATAAAGCCCTTTCCCAAAGCTAATATGGAGGATAGAAGGAAAAAAATGTCTATCTTTCTTATGTGCAACTGTAACAGCCCAAAAGTCGGTGGTGTCAGAAAACGCGATTTCAAGATCTCGTCTCTATTTTAAGCAGAATGAGAATGTATAGAATGTTTATGCATTTTTAGTGAATGAATTATGTTTCTTCTTCATCTCTCTTCTCTTCCCTTCTTTTCTTTTTTGTTTTCTTCTTCTTTTCTAAATCTACTGTAACAAAAGGGTTCTTATATTTTCCAATATAACCAAATGTATATAATCCTTTCAAACTTACTAGCATAAGATGTTATTAAAGGCAATATTCTTTTTGATAAACTAACTAGAGGAGTCACTTATTTCTGCATATGACTATTTTCAGTGTTGCTTTAATTTTTCTATCTATCCATAAATCCTAAATCTAATTTCTTAGTCTTTCTTTGCTTCTTTGGTCCTAGTGTCATGGGCCAAAGTGCAAAATATGTGGCCATCGCACTAGATGCATGCCATAGAGGTCTATCGATTAAATGATGATCATTTAGCCCATGAGACCTAGCTCGATTCAAAGAGATGTTGGAGAAGCCTAAGTGGCCCAATGATGCAGATTTGGAAAGATAGGTTACCTTGGTAAATATGGAAAGTAATCTTATAAGATTGAGGGGAATCATATCTTATAAGATTAGATTGGATTTGATTATGTAAATTGATTATGAAATCTTGTAAATCCCTAGATTTAAGGGATAGGCTAATTTCGTCCGTCAATATAACTTAATTTAGATCGTTGGTTTTGGGAGAGCTCAACTATAAATAGAGAGTCTCCACCTCCCTTGTAAATCATTTATTGTATCTTGAATTATTAAAAGTAATAGAATTCTTTGAGAGCATTTACTCAAACACCTCTCATGAATTGTTTTATGTGGCTTTATGTTCTTTTCTGCTTTCTTTTGGCTAGAGTTGCGTCTTAGAGGAATTTTAGTTGAATCTTCACTTTGTTGTGTTTAGGCTGACTTAAGCGTGTTGGTATCTGGGCTTTGGTTGCGAAGGCACTGTCTAGATGTCAAAAGAAGTTGTCGATCAGAAGTGGGGCAGAAAACCAATCCTTTTGAATGATATGTTGTTAGTTGTAGATGAACGAGTGGACAAACTGAAGGAGTCCATAAATGATATAAATGATCACATAGACAACTAGATGAAACAGTCTAGAGACTATGTGACCATGTCTCTCAATTCTACTGTGGATAAGGTAAATGAGTTGTTAAATTCACATGGGGATAAGCTGATAAAGATGAATCATGCTCACAAGACCATGGTGATGGCTTTGAAGTTAGAAACATGGCTACGACGAAGACTTTGAGCACAAGAATAGAGGAGCTCAAGGAAGACCCTGCCTTGTGTCGAGCAATCATGGGGAATAAAGTGTCAAGTGCGGCACTCAATTGTGAGGATGTCCTGAAGTAAAAAGAGTTTACGGGGACAAAGTTTGCATAAAATGTGGATAATTTCTTGTAGAGGATGGAAAACTACTTATATGCCAAAGGCATCATGGAGGATGCGAGTAAAGTAAATACTATTTCCATGTTTCTTATTGATTTTGTACTTTTATGGTGGCAAGGCAGGTCCACAGATAAAAGGCATAGTGAGATTAGGATGTAGGAAAAGTTCTGACATGAGTTAAAGGGCAGTTTTATCCAGAATTTACCGAGGGGAAGCTCAAGCAGAGTTGCAATGGCTTACGCAACGAGGCACAATGGGGGAATATGTTCGAAAGTTTAAGAAACTCATGCTCCAAATTTTAGATGTGACCGAGATTGAAACATTGTTTACTTTCAAGAATAGATTCAAGTCGTAGTTTAGACAGGAAGTGAAACAAGGAGGCATCCAAGAATTGTCAAAAGCCATGACAGTAGCAGAGTTCATGGTCAAGCTTGGTCTAGGAAAAGATGAATTTTGGTCTTCTAAGCCCAACAGGAAGGGTAATGGTAGGGGAGACCGCGAGGAAGAGGGACAATGATGATGGTAGCAATAGCGATGGTAGTAATGGGAAACCATGATATGAGAAGTAGAGATACAATAGCCCAAAAGAGAATGGGAGCAAGATGAGATACTTCCTTTGCAATGGACTACATATGAAGAAGAACTGCCCAAATATAAATTTATTTTCAGCTATCAAGAGGAATGATGAGCCAGAGGAGGCGAAGTCTGTTGAGAAAAAGACATTAATGATTAATTCGATGGTATTCACTCCTGTAAAGAGGAATGGCAGGGAAGGGTTGATGTTTGTAGACATCAACATTGTAGGTCAAAAGATGAGTGCTTTTGTTGATATGGGGAGCATCAGATTTGTTCATATCAGAAAAAGCTGTGAGGAAACTTGGTCTTTCGATTAGGAAATCGAATAAGAAAAGTAAGATAGTAAATTTTAATGAGGCCCCAATTGTGGAAGTAGCTTAAGACGTGGAGCTACAAATCGGCGAATGGAAAGACAAGGAAGAATTTGAGGTAATCCAATTAGATGATTACGATTTTGTGCTTGGCTTAAACTTCCTTGACAAGATTCATGCGATTATGTTTTCATGGGCCGATCACATTCATGTCGTTACTAGTCCTTTATCACGAATCATTGTGCCAGCTCATCGAGATATGAAGGTTGGGGCCAGGGTATTGTCGTCAATCTAACTAGTCGAGGATACTTTGTATCGGAGGAACATTGACTCAATAGAATAAAGTGCTACGAAAGCCCATCCAGAAATATTAGTGGCACATGAGATCGATATAAGGCCTGTAGAGTTGACTGTGGAGCTACCACCGTTGGGTAATGTAGGTTGTGCATCGAACTTCGAGGGAAAAGTAGCAATGTGAACATAGTCGGGACTAGTAAATGATGCGAGTAAGGTACTGTTATAATTAAGTGACTCGAATCCTTATTTAAATAAAATATAGTGGTAAAATAAAATAAAAGTAAAATCCCTAT
>CM025150.1:33233702-33243945 GCA_013467495.1 Gossypium gossypioides
TCTTTTTTCTTTCTTTATTATGTAGGATTTGATATGACAAAAACACATTGTTAATGAGTTTAAAAAACAAATTATGATATTTAAAAAATAATAATTTAAAAATATCCAATTGCAATTATATATAATAAACTCGGAAAAAATAATAAGATGATTGTTATTATATAGCTATAAATGAACAGAACGTTTGACAAACTACTAGTGATAGTGAACCGTTCAAATAATACATTTATTAAGCTAAATAAATGAGTAGGGACAAATAATTTATGTTCATTTATGTTCAAGTACAAACTTCTTTGTAGATTTGCTCATTAGCTCATTTATAAACTATTTTTTCAAAAATAATATTTTCCTATAAAAAAATATTAATCGAATATGCTTGCGAACATTAATCCAACTGAGTTCAAACATGACGTCAAAAACTTAAACAGACACGAACCCAACATAAACAGCTTCAAACATAAACAAACAAACATGAACAAAATTTTGTTCGTTTGAGCCTTATTTACCCCGTTATCTCTTTTAAACTTCAAAAGTTATTTAATTAAAAGAATATCAATTTTGAGAAAATAAATTACTATAATTATAGATTTAATCATTTCAATTTTGAAAATCTGTAAAACATAAAAAATAAATAGAAAGCACAACACAACACAAAAGAATAGTACAAACACAACAAAGATGATCGAATATGAATTATTACAGTATTAAAACTTATATAAATATATAATATGTTACACAAGTATGACACTAAGAAATAATGAATTGCCAGAAATCAACATTTTATTATAAAATATAAATAGGATCAAATGATAGTGTGATTTGGAAAGAGTTATGAGAACAAAACTTTCGGTGCTGTACAGAGATGAACCCTAAATCAAGTGCAAATATCTACTAGCTTATACTATTTGATGTGATCTTCCACTCATGTCCGAAAATTCAAGAGCTAAACGCTTATGTTGAATTTCTAACATCGGACCAATTGCGATCACGGACACATTTTCAGTCTCATCGCATCTGTTACGGTGGCGGATTGATGACCGAGTCGAAATCGTAAAATAACGATCATAACTTATCTCTCTATTTAGTTACCTGATCTGAGGCATGCGATAGGATCGGTTTAGAGATCCAAAACTCTTTGCGGATATGTGAACTTAATGTCTCTCAATCAAGTCAGGCAAGATTGGTAAGGAAAAGATTCGTAGTATGGCATTACCATGGCTCGGAGTTGTTGCCAAGAAAATTACGGCCATAAATCGGTTGGCACCAGTCTTCCTCCATTGCAATGAGATTCAGACGCACAAACAATTTCTGAACAGCTTCCTCTTCTAGAATGCTAACTAAATTTGTTGACCTACTTTGTGAGGAGGAAGGACTCTGCAATAAGTTTATTGAACTTCTTTATCTCAGTCCGTAAAAATCGAAATTAAAAGTCATATATTGACATCACACTGAATTTTACCTTTGCATCTTGGTACAACCTGAGGTATTTCAGAGACTGCTCGTATAATCCACAATGGTAGAGGAGAATGCTGTAATCTCTAATTTCTTTTGGATCGGTTTTTAGAAGAATGAGACGTTCACATGCTGCAATGAGAGTACATTAACCACAATATTGCATTTCAAACGTATACAGGCAAACAAGTTTAGGAGGAAAAGACATTTGAGGGGGAAAACAAAGAAATTTTGCTTAAAGCAGGTTGGAGCAAAGTAATCCAAAAGCATAGGGAAGGACAAAGAAAGTTAACAGCTAAGCAGAACCTTGAGCTGACAAACTATATTATTCGAACTCAAGTGTGTTTCGGATATGGAAATCTGTTGGAAATGGGTATTTTCAATTTTTTTCTAGGTTTTTCAATGTATTTGATGGATCCTAGGAAGTTCATATCCCCATAGACTCATATCCGTATCCTTATATGGGTTGGACATGAGTACTTCAAGAAAAAAATAAGTGTCGGAGCAACATGACTGACAAGTAAAATGAGAAGAAGACTAAATGCTTAGACTAGAAATGGTGCAAAAATCTTCTTCCACTGCAATGTAGAGAATGTAGAGAAAGGGTGTGTTTGGTTGAGTGGAAAAGTAAGGATGAAAAAATGGAAAAAAGAAATTGAGAGTGTTTGATAAGAAAAAGAAGTGAGAATGATATGTGGAGGGAAAAATCAGGTCAGATCATTCAGTTATTAAGTTAGATTTCAGTTAGGTTGGGTCAAGTTAAGGGTAAAAAATTTGGGTTAGTTTTTGCCACCTCTAGACTATCACGTGTTCATGTATATTATGTTAGGGGATAATTTTGTTGCTGTAATTGGATTCAAATTTCTGTTATTTCGGTTATGTTTATGCTTTTGTAGTTAGTAAAACGCATTGTTTAGGGACCTAATTTAATGAAACGATGTGTTTTGGGTTTAAGGTTGAAATGGGGCGTATTGATGAGGGTAAAATGTCACCGTTAAAAGAAACGGTGCGGTTCAAGCCTACAACTGGCCATAACGATTTCTAACTGAATTTCAAATCAGCTGTGGCCTCTCTCTCTCGTGTTTAACAGCAGAGGAGAGGGGAAGAAAGGATCATCGAATTCAGTTATTGAATTAAAAGTTTGCTTTCTTCTCTCCCTTTCTACTCTTGCTTTCTGTTTTCTGTTTTCTCCCTACTTTCCGGAATTTGATCTTATCAAATGTATCAGAGCTTAGCGATTCTCTACAGCCGATGAGGGGATCTCCACCCGATTGCAGAAGGAAGTTACCCATCTTCAGCAGGAGATGGCCAAGCTTCAGACTGAGTTTTCTCAATGGGACACTTGTATGGAGGGGCGTTTCAAGGAACTAAAGGAGGATTTTTTAGGGGAGCTCAAGTCAGAATTTCAAGGGCTATTCGAGCAATACCTGGGTCGTTTGGCTGGTTCTTCTGTGGCTGGTCAGTCATCAAACAAGGGCAAGGGGATCTTGGGTGGACCTCCAACAGGCTTTCCCCCTAAGGAGTCTTTCCCAACTTCTCCTAGGGTGTATATAGGCAGTTTGAGCCCTTCCCACCATTCAGACAGTATGAAGACCGTTTCAAAAGCTTAAAAGTTTGGAGTGCCTTCAATTTGATGGATATGCTTTTCATGCTTGGTGGGCCAAGTTGGAGCAGCACTTTGAGGCTGAGGGAATTGCTGCCAACGCTCGAGTCAGAACAGTTATGTTGCCTTTGGAGGGTAAGACCCTTGACTGGCATCACTTTTACACTCAACGCCAGGGAGGTTTTCACATGTTAACCTGGGATTCTTATGCCCAAAGCCTACGAAAACGTTTTGGGTCAAGTTTCTTTCAGGATCCAATTACAGATTTAGTGTCTTTGAGGCAAGTGGGTTCAGTGGATCAATATCATGACACATTAGTCAGCCTTTTGAATCAACTGCACCTACCAGAGACTTATGCTTTAAGCATATTCATCAACAATATGAAGGCTAAAATTGGGCAGTACCTACAACTTTTTAAACCCAAGTCTCTAGTGGACGATATTTGGATAGCTAGGTAGGTGAAAAACATCCTCAACAACACTTCCAAGCATGGGCTCTTGTCTGGATGAGGAGTATCTTCTTGAGCACCTCCCTTATCTGCCTCAAGTTCTAGTGCTTCCAAGGCTTCTGTGGCAACAATTCCTATCACTCAGACCAATGGTACTGCAAGCTTTGAGAGCCAGACTAAGGGGCCAACTAGATCCTTGTCTTTAGTTGAAATTGAGGCCAGGAAGAGAAATGACCTGTGCTTTTGGTGTGGAGCCAAATATAATATTGGCCATAAATGTGTGAAGCCTCAACTCTATCAACTCTTGTTGGATCCCTGCATAGAGGGAGAAGGGGAAGAGTTCCAGGAGTGCCTTGATCAACTTGAGGATCCCACCCTAGCTGAGGAGACTGCTCAAGGGCCAGTACTATCCTTGCATGCCATCCAAGGATCCCAAGGGCTCGACACTATGAGAGTGGTAGCATGCTTTGGAAATGCCAAGGTTATCATCTTGGTTGATTCAAGTAGCACTCACAACTTTATTAGTGGTAAGTTAGTGAGACAGTTCTCTTTGCCAGTTAAATGAGTAGGCTGAAAGTTACAGTTGCTAATGGAGGGATCTTGTCTGCTTGTGGAATCTGTAGAGGGGTGAATTGGAGGACTCAAACCACTAGTTTCCATACTGAGTTCTTTGTGCTTCCTTTGAAGGGCTGTGATTTGGTACTAGTTGTTCAAAGGTTACTTTCTTTAGGGACCATTGCTTGGGAATTTAGTTCTTTGACCATGCAGTTTGTTTATGAAGGGCAGCAATGTGTGTTGAAAGGAATACAGCCTGGCACTATCCAACTCCTGGAGGAAACTCAGTCCACCAAATATTTTTCTGTGGTTGGCCAAACTTTGGGACCTTGTGCAATGGTGCTGACTACACCAGTGCAGGCATCACTACAGTCAGCATTGTTAATGACAGCTACTTCCACCTCTGATGAGCTGCAATTATTATTGGAGTATGGGGATATTTTCCAGGAACCTACAGGCCTACCATCCTCTCATTTACAAGACCACAAAATACCCTTAAAGGATGAAACTTCAGTGGTCAATATTAGGCCCTATAGGTACCCTACTGTGCATAAAAATGAGATGAGGAAATTGATTCAAGAAATGTTGCAGGTTGGGATTATCTGAACAATAATAGCTCTTTTGCTTCCCCCATTGTGATGGTTAAGAAAAATGATGGTAGTTGAAGGCTGCGTGTGGACTACAGACAACTGAATTAATTGACCATCAAGGATAGGTTTCCTATCCCTATCATTGAAGAGCTTTTGGATGAATTGGGTCAAGCAGTGTTTTTTTCCAAGTTGAACCTTAGGTCAGGCTACCACCAAATCAAAATGTGGGAGCCTAACACCCATAAGACCGCTTTCAGGACACAAGAGGGGTACTATCAGTTTTTGGTCATGCCCTTTGGCCTAACCAATGCACCCTCCAATTTTCAGGCACTGGTGAATTCAATCTTCAAGCCATTGCTGAGGAAATTTGTTTTGGTTTTCTTTGATGATATTTTGGTGTATCAAAGTCTTGGCAAGATAATTTGTTACACCTTAGAAGAGTTTTTGATATCTTGAGAAACCAGCAACTGTTTGCCAAGAGGAGTAAGTGTCCATTTGGCTCTACTCGAATTGAATATTTGGAACATGTCATTTCCCATGGGAAGGTGGCCATGGATCATTCTAAGGTGGAGAGTGTCATGTCTTGGCATACTCCTCAATCAGTTAAGGAGCTCAGGGGGTTTTTGGGGCTTTTAGGTTACTATAAGAGGTTCATTAAAGACTATGGCACCCAGGCAAAGCCCTTGACTGATCTCCTTAAGAAGGGTGAGTGGGGCTGATCACTGCAGGCTGACAAAGCCTTTCTGGCACTGAAATGTGCTCTAAGCACTGCCCACTCCTTGCCTTGCCTGATTTTCAACTTGACTTCTGCATTGATGCTGATGCTAGCAGTTTGGGAGTGGGACCTGTCCTTCATCAACAAGGGCACCCTATTGCCTTTTTTTGTAAGGCCCTTGGAATGATGCATCAATCATTGTTTATCTATGAGAAGGAGATGTCGGCAGCCCTTTTGGCTGTCAAGAAGTGGCATCCCTACTTGGTGGGCCGCCGATTTCGCATCAGGACAGATCGTCAAAGCCTGAGGTTCCTTTCTGACCAGCACGCCATCACACCTTTCCAGCAGAAATGAGTAGCCAACACTAATGTGGTGGTTGATGCCCTTTCAAGACAGCCTAGCAGTTTAGAGGGCCAATTACTTCAGATGGTAGGTAGCTCAGTTATCTCTAGGCTATTGACTCAGTGCAGCTTTCTTGGCAGAATGATCCCAAGCTCAGCAAGTTATGTCTCGAGCTCCAACACCAACCCTCCTCTCATCCTAAGTACACATGGGATGGTCGATTCTTGAGAAGAAAAGGGAAGTTAGTGGTGGGAAATGATCAAGAACTCCAACAGGAATTATTCTCATACTTCCATGAGAGTGTTGCAAGAGGACACTCGGGCACCCATGCTACTTGCCACGGGCTGGCCAGTTTGGTTTATTGGAAGAGACTGAATTCTGCTGTTAAACAATGGGTGAAAGAGTGTGCAGTGTGTCGAAGGTGCAAGTATGAAACTTCAGCTCATCTAGGCCTTCTCCAACCCTTAACCATTCCTACCAAGGCTTGGTCTGAAGTTAGCATGAACTTCATTGAAGACCTCCCTTCTTCCAAGGGCAATGACACAATTCTGGTGGTTGTGGACCTGTCCCACCCTATTTCTGCTATGATTGTAGCTCAAGCTTAAATTGATAACATCTATAAGCTTCATGGCCACCCAGATTCTATAGTCTCTGATAGGGATAAAGTTTTTATTAGTTCTTTTTGGCAGGAACTTTTCAGCAAATTGGGAACTCGGTTGCACCTATCCATAGCTTACCACCCAGAGGGTAATGGCCAGACTGAGGTGCTTAATAGGTGTTTGGAGGGTTACCTACGCTGCATGACAAGATAAAGGCCAGGGGACTGGTTTTGCTGACTCTCTTTGGCAGAATGGTGGTACAAATCCACCTTTTCCAGATGACCCCTTATGAGGCTTTGTATGGCCAAGCTCCACCACAACATTTGCCTTACTTGGCAGGCTCTTCCATTGTGGATTGTGTGGATCGCAGCTTACAACAATGAGAAGCAGCCAAGCACCTCCTGCGATACCATCTTAAAAGGGCTCAAGACCGGATGAAACACTTTGTTGATCAGAGGAGTGACCGTAGTTTCCAGGTGGGCGATTGGGTCTATCTGAAACTGCAGCCCTATAGGCAACACTCACTGAGGAAGCTAATCAACCAGAAGCTCTCCCCCAAATTTTTTGGCCCTTTCCTGGTTAAGGCTAAGGTAGGAACCATGGCCTATACTCTCCAGTTGTCAACTGAGTCTAGGATACATCCTACTTTCCATGTATCCCAGCTCAAGCACCATGTTGGCAAACAACTGGTCCAATCCACCTTACCTCTTGAAGGCCATGATGGCATGAAACCTAAGGAGCCCATTCGCATCCTCAATTGTCGCATGGTGAAGAGAGATAGGTGTTAGTTGAATGGGTTAATACCTTTCCTAAAGATGCTACATGGGAGGTCTTACATGAGTTGCAACAATGGTATCCAGCTTTTGATCCTTGAGGACAAGGATCTCTTCAAACAGGGGAGTACTTGTTAAGGGATAATTTTGTTGCTGTAATTGGATTCAAATTTCTGTTATTTCGGTTATGTTTCTTTCTTTGTTTTGTTTCTGTTATTGTAGTTAGTAAAACGCATTGTTTAGGGACCTAGTTTAATGAAACAGTGTGTTCTGGGTTTAAGGCTGAAACGGGGCATATTGACTGAGGGTAGAATGTCACCGTTTAATGAAACGGTGCGTTTCAAGTCTACAGCTGGCCATAATGGCTTCTAATTAAGATTCAAACCAGCTGTGACCTCTCTCTCTCGTGCATTTAACAGCAGAGGAGAGGGGAAGAATGGATCATCGAATTCAGTTATTGAATGAAAAGTTTGCTTTCT
The DNA here is from genome assembly GCA_013467495.1 of Gossypium gossypioides. Lineage (NCBI taxonomy): Eukaryota > Viridiplantae > Streptophyta > Magnoliopsida > Malvales > Malvaceae > Gossypium > Gossypium gossypioides. The sequence continues at coordinate 33,241,259 of CM025150.1, forward strand.
TCTCTCCCTCTCTGCTCTTGCTTTCTGTTTTCTCCCTACTTTCTGCAATTTGATCTTATCATATTACTAGGGAAATGGAAATATACTCATGCAACATCTTCTACATTCGTACCAGACAAAGCACGCCTCATATCCCCAAAACGTACACTGGTCCAAACACCCCGTTCTAGCCTATGTTGAGCAGCCTTTGCAGATGCAAGCTGATAGGCACTACAAGAAACCAAATACGAAATTATAACCTAAAACTTCAAAAGTAGATACAAAAACAACATTAAATTGCAATACAGATTACATACCTCTCTTGACTGCCATTAGGGTCATCTACACAATTGGCAGCATGGGCTGCCCTTAAGAATAAACTATCAACATGATCATGTTGAAATGGCCAGAAAGCAGCCTTCAAGTTTCTTAAAACCTGTAATCATGAAAGTATTTGAGAAAAACCGAAAATAGAAAAGAAGGTCAAAGGTGACTAAATCTCCCACAATTGCCCAAAACTCAAAAGACCAATGCCATATTAGAACTTCTTGTAAAGAATATAAACAAAGTTTAAACCAAGCCACCTGTGAGTGTCAAATACAAGTCTAAGTCCTATATAGGTATGTTCGATATTCTTTTTTCTAATTTTTAAAATATATTTGGGGAACCGTATCCTCGTATCCATCTTTCAATGTGTTGGATATGGGAGTTGGGCCCAACACACTTCAAAGAAACTGAAAAGTCTGAGCAACATAGCGAACTACAACACCAGTTATGACATCACATAAACGAAGTTGAATCTAAAACGGCACCATTGACTTCTCATGGAACATAGGAGAAAAAGAATAGTGAAAGAGAAAGTACATAATTAATCAAATAATTAGCAATCGTTTTACATGTCAGTTTCTTCTTTTCTTTGTACTGTGAAAAGCCCATGCAGACAAAGCTTATATCCACATCTAAACCAGGCTACCTGTGAGTGTCAAATACAAGTCTAAGTCCGACATAGGTATGTTCAATTATTTTCTAAATTTTTAAATATATTAGGGGAACCATATGCTTGTATCCATGTCTGAATGTGTTGCATATGGGTGCAGGACACAACACTTCAAAGAAAATGAAAACTTGGAGCAACATGGCAAACTACAACACCAGTTATGACATCACATAAATGAAGTTGAAATCTAAAACAGCACCATTGACTTCTCATGAAACATAAGAGAAAAAGAATAGTAAGAGAAAGGATATAATTTTAATAAAATAATTAGCTATCATTTTACATATTAGTTTCTTCTTTTCTTTGTACTGTAAAAAGCCCATGCAGACAAAGTAGAAAGCTTATATCCAAGTTATCATCCATTTTTTCAACTCATTTTGAACTTGCCCAGACTTGATACTAAATTATCAAAAGCCAAAAAAAAAAGAGGCAAAAACAGAGATGCAGTCAAAACTTATTGTATACATCATTCTCTAACAGGTTTTCTTTAACTTCACTTAGATAGGATTTAGTACATAGAAATTTAAGGAGCCAAACGGCCAAGAGTATAAATGTCACCTTCTCCAATAGCATTTGTACGGTCATTATGTGTGGCTGATCAGATTCTTTGCTCTTTTGCTTATCATAGGCTCTCGGAAGACCATAATAATCATGTGGGAAAAAAATCTCTACATCAAAATCCAAAAGGCCCCACAAGCGAAACATTTTCAGGATCTCACTATGTATGAGCGAAAGCATTAAAGCAGAACCTGAACGATGTGTCAAAACCTGCTCAAAGCTTAAGATTAATTAACAAAAAATATCCCTACAAAATGATATGCCCTTCAGAAGAGAATATAAAATAATAAGATAGAAGGCTATATTTCATACTGAGTGAAGATAAAGGGCTCGTGGCTCTGCAAGGTTCTTGGCACTAGATCTTCGGAATCCCTTTGAAGAAGTTAATGGATTGACCAATTAGAAAAAGTAGAGTAGACTATCGCATTAATAGTTAAGAAACTAAGCAACTAAAAGAACATAAATCTTTATTTCGAATATAAAAGTAAAACTAAAGAAGCATAGAGGCTACACTGTTCATTACCACATACAATTCCTTGAATTCAATAGAGTTAATATTAGCTAGTAGAAATAAGAATAGCTTTGTTATAGTCAAAAGACTTGAAAACGATATAAATAACATTAACAGCAGCAAGGCATTATGTTATAAGCAATTAAAAGTTTTATCGTAAGTACCTTTTTGACATATAGATACTTCTCTATGCTCTCCAGAAAATTCTCCCGTGACGACCTAGACAATGAGTTATAGTGAGAGCAATAGCCCAAGGAAAGATCATCCAATCTTTCAAGAAAAGCATCCACTGGTAAAGGAACAGAGGAGTGCGAAATGAGAGAATCATCCTCTGCTGCTATGTAAAGAGCTGTTCTTCCAAGATCAACACGTCTATTTATGCTAATACTTGTTTCTCTCTCGACATCGGATAATTCATTAATTTGTGAAATAAAACCCTTCCTCGCCTCCTGCTCAAAAATCAATTAAAAAAATTTAAAATTTTAGATTTAAACTTAAACAAGTAACTAACTAGATCAAACTTGATATATCATTAAAATTGCCATTGAACTTAACTATGGTGTTTCCTAATTTTGGATATGTGAAACTCTATTGGACTTGAATGAAAAACTGGAACATAAATCTCAACCTCTATCCTCCACA